>ML778497.1:830388-849094 GCA_009831015.1 Picea engelmannii
TGTAAGCATGGATAACACGTGGACTGGAGTGCCCAACTGTCCCGGTTTCCTATGTAGGCGGGACAGCTGGCCTCCCATGCATTTTTGGTTTTTGCCTATTTGAATATAACAGGACCCACCCCCTTTATTTACAAAAAAAAAGATTAATTGTCATACAACCTAGCCCCCTGCATTCTGGTTTCGAAATTTCTACATTTTTCTTCCTGTTAAGAATTTGGACATTCTGACAGTGCAGAATTATTCAGATCAGATCACAGTGATACCTATCATTTTTAAGATCTTTTTTGGACCTGATCCCTTTAACCCCTTGTTTTTGACCTATCCCATTGGATTCCTCTTTTCACCCTGATTGCAGTGATCCCTATCATTTTGAAACCAGATGAGTGGGACACTAAGGTAACACAACTATATGACGATGTCCCTAAGATCAAATAGACCTTGGGGGACCTTGGCAAGTTGAAGAAGTGATTTCAAGAAATGGATACCATAAAGAAAAACTTTCAAGACATTTACCAACACCTTGGATTACTTGACAAGGGTAAGCACCAAGAGTACCACTTTGAAGCCCCTCATTCTTTTCATGATGAGAATAATCATAATTCCCACTCCCCTTGGGGTTCTCCAAACTCCTAGAATAAACTTCCAAAAGTGGAGATGCATAAATTTGATGGATCTGGCCCAACTGGGTGGTTCTCCCAAATGGGACACTACTTCTCCCTCCATGATATTCAGGATGATGAGACCAAACTCCATGTAGGCATTAAGCGTTATGTACTTAGATCAAGAACGCTGGAAATGGTGGAAGTGGAATAAGAAATGTTATACAAAACATCCTAATTGGAACATGTTCACCAAACTTGTTTGCGCATGTTTTGATAGGGAATCTCATTATTTGGGGTATCTCACCAAGTTGAAACAACCACGATCGCTCACTGATTTTATTGCAGCATTTGAACAATTGGCTATAAGAACTGAGAACTTGTCTGATGAATTCTATATTGAATGTTTCATAAGTGGCTTAAAGGAGGAAATCCATGCTCATGTTTACATGCATCATCCTATTACTTGGTTGTAGGCATGCAAATTAGAACTGGAAATTGAGACCATTATTCAGGAACAACCCCTTCATTCTTTAGTCCCCAACCATCCTTGTCTAGGGGATACCATTGCCCCCACTCAAACCTTGAAGGTTCAAAAGGTGTCTCCAACAGAAATGGAAGAACGTAGGAAACAAGGGATTTGTTATTACTGCAATGACAAATATGCGACGAGACATAAATGTCATGAACAAAAGTTCTTCCATATTGATGGGTCAGAAGATTGAATGTCAGATGAGGTCCCTGAGCCAAAGTATACTCAACCCACTCTTCCCCTCTCAGAAGTCATTGCACCTCTTGAGGAACCAGAAGAGCCTGTCATGTCTCTCCATGCCCTTGCTAGTATTTCTTCTCCACGGACATTAAATATCAATGGATACATCAAAAAATGATCGATAGTAGTGTTGATTGATAGTGGTAGTACCCATAATTTTATTCATCGCAAGGTCATCGAGGATGTCAATTGTTTTATTTGACCAATTTCGAATTTTAAAATTCTCATAGCTAATGGTAGTATAACTAAATGTTGGGTCAGTTGTGAGAATTGGTAAATTATTTTGAAGTAGTAGTTCTTAGTGTCAAGAAATCATTGTAGATCTATAGTTGTTAGTGGGACAAACCAATTTAAGAAGGAAGATATGTGTTGGCATAGGGGTAGACCCAGGGTTCAACAATCAACAACGCACCAACAAAACCCTAACTACCATCCCTTTCTGCAACACCTGCAAAGCAGGTGAAGTCTCACCTGAGGTAGAAGCAGGGGGGGTTACAGGACGCATGTGTCTGTAACCAAGCTAGGACACAGATCTATGATAACAACAGTTCACAACGTATTCTAGTAACACTTAGAAGAAGATATTCATTAGTTTATTATCTTTATTAACATCGCAGAACATACCCAAAGATAGATCGAAACAATAACAATAAAGATTAAGCACTTAAACCACTTAGAACATAGCACTGAGTTAGATCTAACATTCATTTATATTTAACACAAGTAAAGCACTAAGCATCAGAAGATCTATCTATCATACATAATAATCAAAGAAATGAGTAGATTCGTAACATAAACAACACAACACAAAGCAAACCAAAGACACAAGATATATGTGGTTCACCCCATTGTGGGGCTATGTCCACCAAATGCTTCATCTTATTTATTATTCGTCCAGATCTTACATTCATTTTCTCATGTGAACTAAGCCATAGAGCCGAGCTTCGCACCATACAAGAGATATGCGCATTGAGCACTAGATCCTCCTTCCAAAACTAGGTCAAGGCATAGAGGAAAATTCTCTATAGAGCACAAATCCTTAACACATATACATCATGTTGCACAAAGAAGCTCAAATATACTTGCACTTAGTTACCAAGACTTCCCTTTTCTACCATACATTCTTACTTATTTATACTTTTACAAGCATTTACAATAAGGCCTAATCATGGGTAATCCCCATGGGCCGACATCCCATAAGCCATTACAAACACCCTAGAGGACCCCTTACTGGGTCCACATATCCCGCAAAATAAGTGATATCCATGATCTTAGCTCTGCCTGGGCGCTCCTTCCTTGACCAATGTGTCGAAGTAAAAAAAGTGGTCGAAACCTGACTAAGGTTTCCTCAAAACTTGGTTGAGGGCCAACATGCCCCCAACACTCACCTATGACTTGTCCCGAGTCACTCAGTTCTAGTCAATGCTACTTCGATGGCCTCTAGCTTAACTCAAGCTACATCAACTTGTTGCTTCACTTGAGCCTCCTGCTCAGCAAGCTCCTCCATCATTTTCTTTGTAACAGACCCTTCCAAGCGTTGTTCCACTGTTGCAACCACTTGGTCCAATTGCGAGCCTTGTCCATCAATCTCTTCAAACACCTTACAGGCTTCGTCCTGCATAGGTTGAAGCTTCTGTGTGACTTCCATTAATCTTCCCTAAATGGCAGTAATCTATTGTTGTACTGTGCGCTGCTCTTGGGATGTTTTCATTCTTTCAATTGCAGTGAGCAGCTTCATCTGCCTCTACATAGAGAATGATTGTTGTTGTGCCTCCTGTAACTGTGCTTCCATCTTTCTTAGCTCTGGATCCTCGACGAGGCATTCATATGTTTGTGCGCTTCTATCCCTCAGTTGTTTACACTCCGAGGTGAGGGCTCTTATCCTTCCTACTGCATTCTTAGTGGCTTCCTCTCTCTGGTCACACACCTCCTGTGGGGCGCTTGGTATTGCTTGGACCTCCAACTCTGTTATCCTCACTTGAAGCTACTAGATGGTCTCAACGTGCTTCACCACTTGAGCCTTGATTGACTCTTGTTCCTCTTGTTCCAAGCCTGGCACAGAATGGTATGCTTTACTCACTACTTCTTTGATTGTTCCCTATTCTGCAAGTAACTGATACTTTTATCTTTGTAGCTGATCGTTTTCCTCCTGGAGCATCGCCTTAAACTCTTCTCTCTCACTTTTGTAGGCGACTACACTATAGCGTGCTACTTGTAATTTCTCTAAGTGTTCATCTTTCTCTTGTTTCAAATCTTATGTAGCTTTCTCCTTCTCTTCTTGGACTTTCTCAAGTCAAGCTTCTGTCGCATCTGCTAGTCTTCTCAATTGGGCTAGTTCATCCCCCAATTGTGCAATCTGTGACGAGGAAGGTGCAACAGGTACTGCACAGACCGAATGAATAGCTTGTTGTACATCCTTCAGTTCCTTCTCGACCCTTCCATATAGCTCTTCCTTCTTCACTCCATATATATGCAACATATCCTCATAAGCGTCCTCCATAGCTCTGTGGACCAGACTGATATCATCCTTCTTGAGTGTGGCCTCTACCCGGGGCTTACTAGAGTGTGTCTTCTTCCTAGCTGAAGGTTTTTGCGAACAAACATTCCTCTTCTATGGTGTGATTGTTCCAGTAGGGGGGATCTTCCAGTGGTGTAGCTTCACCTCCTCCTTTCTCATCCCCTTATCCTTTTCCATTTGCTTCATCTCCTCCTCCTCCTAGTGATCTAGATACATTTTCTTCAGAGACGTTGTCCTCCTCATCGGTCTCTATATCCTGAACTTCTTTGTGATTCTTCTTCTTCTTCGTCCCACTAGATTTTCTGACATGCTCAACTTGGGTGACCATGGGGCTTCCTATGGTGTCAGTGTCAGAGTGTTCTACATCAATGATGGGTACAAGGAATTCCTCCGGCCATTCCTTTGTGATCTGCTCCATGTCTTCATCTGTTAGCTTGTAATACAACTATAACTCTTCCTTGTTCTCATCTCTACACGCAGCGATATAGATGAAATGTGGATCTGTGAAAAACTTGGCTATTGGTCTATACTATTGAAGGGTGCACAGTGTCATGCATGGAAATGAATCGATGGAAACCTTCAATTAATGATAATATCCATGGAACACAACGTTGGACTGCCAATACTTCATCATGTCGTTGGTGTACCACAAGGTTGAAAACCTAGCGGCCAACGACTCCGATGGTTCGATTTATGGAAAGGTGGCTCCTTCATGCATTTTCCAAGAGACAAATGCGATCAAAATGATCATCCAGTTGAAGTGGAATTCATATCCCAAATCCTGAGCTTCGCGACAATATTTATCTAGTTCATTGATGAGGTAACTTGCCCAGTTCATTTGCATGCCCTCCACACATTTTCCTGTGAGGTCCACCATGAACCTGGTGACCGGTGTGGGGCGGGTTTTCCTTACGATATTTCCATCTATGAGTTGGTAAGCGAGGCGCACTGTTCCATCTTGGATAGAGGCTACCTTGTAACCTCACTTTCCTTTTTTGACTTTGTTGTAATATTCCTTGATGCGCTGTGTCAGGGAGCAGTCTGAGGCCTTCCCTGGATAAAAATGCTGAGGGTCAAGTCCCTTCATGCTTAAACATGTAATATGGTGGATCAACATTGGATCCACAGTAATCCTTCGGTTGAGCCACGTGTATCCGCCATGATAGCACGACAAGAGGAGTTTAACACAAGCGTTAACCTCCCGGTGATGGAAAAAATGGGGAATCTTCATCACATTTAGCACACTGGACTGCGCTAGTCCCTTAATCCATGGCTGGGAAATGAGGCAACGCTTCTGTCAAGTAGCGGTGAGGCGCTAGCATATCATATTTCTTCCTGTCACCTAGATTGAAGTCGTTGTTCTTCAGCAGTGGGATATGTCCTAACTGACTCCCAACTATGCGTATTCCCTTTGGAATGTACAGGATGAATAGAGTGTACTCATAATATCATGGGATGTTGTCACAGTTAATGACACCAGCCAAAGGTGGGATATACTTTGGTAGGATCGGCGAGATCTTCTTCGCATTAGCCAGATTGTCAAGATGCTTACTTCGCTACTCAGTCATGGGGTTAACATGGCCAGAACAACATCTAGTCGAAGTGGAGGCCTACATTCCCCTAGTCAACGAAGCCTAGACACCTTCAGATAATGGTCTTTCAGCCATTATCTTCTTGAGGACCTCCTCGACATAATTCTCTAGTTCACTAGGTTCGCCCGACATTCTAACTTTTAAACAGACAGGTCAGGGTAGGAAAATAGACATGAGGGGTAGATAACGAATGGTGAGGTCTATCTTTAGATAACACAAATCGACACTTAGGAAATTCATTGTTAGCTCAGTTAATCACGGGTAGCAAAAAGTGGTCCCAACGTAGCGACCAACAAGTTAAATAAGCAAGGCCTCGTAACGGATTCTTCCAACGTCCAAGGATTCTTCCATCAATGTGAATCTGTCTGTTACGGCATGGTATAAACGTCCCAAAAGCGGTCCATCAACCCATAAATGCATTTTCTAACTTTTCTGGAGTGTTGTTCTAATGGTCAGAGCGCCTCCAATGGTAATATATATTCGTCAGGACGAAGTCCCATTATGTGCGGTCCTGCTCTTCCAGCGAGGTTCAAATTCTGCGGTCCTGCCTCCTGCAAGGTTCCAGTCTTCCATCTGGTCTCTGTAGCTTCTTGCATCTTTTCCAACTTAGATTTATTTTTATTGAGTTTCCTTGCCTCCTTTCCCGTGATCTGAGTCTCCCTAACTGTTTCTTGAATCCTCTTTCCATTTTTATTCTTATCTTCCCCTAACGTAGTGACTTCGCACTGCTGATGTGCCCTCAAAGGGTCTAAAGTTAATATCCCATCTCTTAATAATTCCTCTGTGGGTATTCTTCTTTCTTGCATAGATAGGTCCTTCGAATATTTTTTCATTCTTTCAACCTTGATAGCTAATTCTTTAGCTTTCTATTCCTCCAGTGTTGTTACTTCGTTCTATTGCTTCAACTTATCCTCTCATTCTTCTATTAGTCGGTCTATTTTTCTGGCTATGAAATCCCTTAGTTCTTTCTTTTTATTTTTTGTAGCTTCTTCCTCTGCTTTCCTTCTGATTTGATCCTTCTCAATCCAAGGTTTACCTAATAAAAGTGGGAAAGGGGCATTGTCCCCAATAAAATTAATGACTTCAAATTCCTCTTTGGTCGATGTTCCATGAACAATAATAGGTACATTAGTAACTCTTCCACATAAGGTTATCATCTTTCCCTTAAACAAGCCTATCCTTCCCACTGAAGGTACCACAGTAGGCTTTCCCAAAATTTGCCAAGTGTCTTATGTCATAATATTTACTTTTGTTTCCTCATCCAAGACACAGTCTATTTCGAAGTCTTCTATTCTTGTATTTATGTGTTGTTTTACTTTCAGGATCTCTGGTAAACTGACATATTTGTGAACATCCATCATTTCTTTCAACTGTAATAACGTAGTATGAGATTTCTATGATTCTTTCTCTTTATGATTCTCTAACATTCCCTTAGTCTCTTGACTTCCCTCATATTTTTCTTGTATGATGTTCATTCGTTCAACTTTATCAATCATCCTTGGACAATCCTCAACCTCATGACCAACAATCTTACAACAAAGGAAAATAGGACCTGCGCCAGGGAATTCCTTAGCAAGATGTCCCGGTCTTCTGCAGTTATAACACAAAGTTAGTCCTCTTTTTCTTTTAAACATTCCCCAACCTCTTATGTACTGCACACTATGATCACAGTGTTGTTGTACTTGCAATCTACACAAAATCTTTCTAGGTTCCTGCATCCACTTATTAGTCCAAATATTCTTTCTATGCATACGAAGAACATATATTTATTCATTTCTATTAACTTTACTTAGATCAACTCTTTCTTTCAACTGTGCCCTAGCCTTCATACTAGGACAAAATCTATTAAACCTACTTAAATTCATGCTTTTGAAACAATTTTTTTTACTTATCTTAGTCTTATTAAAGCACAAATCTTTAACTCTTTTAAGATCTTACCTCTTTTCTTTAGATCGGATTTATTTATTAGCACAGAGCTTCACAAGTCAAGTAGATTAATGCACACTTCAACAACATATCTACACACAAAGATTATCTTTTCTTTACTTCATTTCCCAGCAATCACAGTTTCAGGTCTCAGTAACGGAACCATTTGTTGTCACAGAGGCAGACCAAGGGTTCAACGCACCAACAAAACCCTAACTACTGACCCTTTCGGCAACACCTGCAAAGCAGGCGAAGTCTCACCCAAGGTAGAAGTAGGGGGGGTTACAGGACTCAGGTATCTGTAACCAAGTTGGGACACATATATGTGATAACAACACTTCACGGAGTATTCTAGTAATGCTTAGAGGGAGATATGCATTATTTTATTAGCTTTATTAACATCACAGAACATACCCAAAGATAGATTGGTGCAGTAACAATAAATATTAATAAATTCAACCACTTAGCACATAGCACTGAGTTAGATCTAACATTCATTTATCTTTAACACAAGTAAAGCACTAAGCATCAACAGATCTATCTATCATACATAATAATCAAAGCACTGAGTAGATTCGTGACATAAACAACAGAGCACAAAGAAAACCAAAGAGACAAGATATATGTGGTTCACCCTAGTGTGGGGCTACATCCACCAACTTCTTCGTCTTCTTTATTATTCGTCCAAATCTTACATTCATTTTCTCCTGTGCACTGAGCCACATAGTAGATCTTCACACCAGACATGAGATCTGTGCACTGAGCACCAAATCCTCCTTCCAAAACTAGGTCAAGGCACAGAGCCAACTTATCTATTGAGCATAGAGCCTTAACACATATACATATTGTTGCACAAAGAAACTCAAAACTACTTTCACTTAGCTACCAAGACTTCCCTCTTCTATCATACATTCTTACTTATTTATACTTTTAGAAGCCTTTACAATAAGGTCTAATCATGGGTAAACCCCATGGGACGACATCCCATAACCCATTAAAAAAACCCTAGAGGACCCCTTATTGGGGCCACATAGCCCGCAAAATAAGTGAGATCCGCGATCTCAGCTCCGCCTGGGTGCTCCTTCCTCGACCAATGTGTTGAAGTCCAAAAACTGGTCCAAACCTAACTAAGGTTTCGTAAAAACTTGGTCGAGGGCCAACAATATGTTGTGAAGTTTCATAGGTATTCCCTAATGATTTATGATGAAACCCAAATATTTAATGGAAGTTTGTCAAAATAAATAGTTTACTAATTTACCTGGAGTTTTCAACATTGGAGGAGAGCCAAAAATGTGTAGAGGTGATAGAGATGGTTTGTCTTAGAATAATTGAATATTAAAGATCATCAAGATAGAACTAGACCACAAAATGCCCAAGATATAGATCGAATATATAATTAATAATGTGCATGAAGGTAGCAGGGGTGTTGGTGAGGAAGAATGACATGCCTAATGATTCACATATGCTAAAATTTCTCTTAAATATTGTTTTCCAAGTGTCACGTGGTTCCATCCAAATATGGAAATAATTTCTAATAAGATCCATTTTTGAAAAATGCAGGGCACTTATAGGCTTATCAAGTAGGTCCTAGATATGAGGTAAACGATTATAATTCTCGAGAAGGATATTATTGAGTGTTTCATAATATGTGATGAGTATCCATTCATTTTCGTTATTCTTGTGAATATTAAACATCAGTAAGACATAGTGATATTTTGTGTGTTGTACATGACCTTCAACTACTAGATGGTGAAGTTTCCTCTTTATTTCAGCACTCTTGATTGTAGCTAGGTTGTATGCCAGAGCATCGGAAAAAGATGCACTTGGCATGAGGTCAAAAGTGTGTTAGATGGGGTGAATTTTTGAAATAAAAAATGGTCACGAGATCATAGAAGAGCATCAAACTCATAAAGTACATGATATTTTACATGGTAAAACCTTCCAAAGAGAAGTATCCATGAAGAAAAGGGAAATACAAACTATTTCTCAACTCAATCAACTATGTACAATGATGGATAATGTCCTTTTAATAGATAATATGTTAGCATTATAACTACTCAATTATTTGCAGCTCACTATGACCACACTAAGACATAACTCCATTAGCTATTCCTTGTAATACCCCTAGGATGAAACCCACGTTGTAAATGTACATATGCTTCATAGGCTGGTGAGCCAAGATATTTTGGGCCAGAGTGCCTTGTGATTATGTAGGCCAAAGAGCCTAGATGCTAAAATGGCAACGTGCCTATCTTTGTAATATGTAATCACTCATATTATTAATAAAATGCATCGCTACTGTAGAACAATTCAAACAAATGAGTATGGGGGGATAGAAATCCACTAGAGCGAAGGAGTGCTAAGCGAATGGAGCTTAAGCTTAGGGGAATATTATATTAATATTTCCTAAAGTTTAAGTTACAAGGTATATCATCCTAAGTTATGAAAGTGGAGAAACATATAATCAAGTGGGGCTCATGCAACTCCCATCTTGACAAGTGTCAAGCTGGGAACATGTAAATATATTCGAGGAAGTAGTCTATTTTGGGGGATTCTCATTATTCTCTCATTAATTTCTACCATACGTACACTACCAGTGATAGTCGTACCTATACTCTGGAATATCTAGGAGATATTGGTAACCAGTAAACTGAGGTCATTTAAACCGAAGAAGTGGATTTTCAGCACCATGTGCATTGAAGAAGCGAGTTGTCAGGCCCTTGAGAAGTCTCTCCAGGTGGGAGAACTGTTGAGAATTGGTTGTGGGTGCATTGGGAAATAACTACAAGGATATGATAATTTATGTCTGGCCTATTGCTGAAGCACCAAAATGGAAGTGGGATAGCCAAATGACTATTCAAAAGAGAAGGGGTACACTCCCTGGGCTGGGCCATGCATGTGGGAAATGAGAACATGTGAGAAATGACAACATGTGGTTAAGTGGTTGAGTAATCCAAGTAGTGTGGTTAAGGAAACCAAGTTTGGTTAAGGAATAGTGTTATGAAGATCAATGAATTTGTAGCTAATAGTATTCTAGACGGATAGTACATGTCCTGCCATTTTCGACGATATGTGGTATGTCACATAGTTCCTCACGGTTGAGGAGATATGACTTAGTGAAGTTGGAGAACCCTCATGAGTTATCTAGAAGCCCCTAGAAGGTCAAATAAGTCAATTTATTCTAGAATCTCCTAGAAGAAGTTTTCTAGTCAAAGTGGTTGCAACTAGGATTTAATCATGGGTTAAGTTGTTGTAGAAAGAAAATAATTAAAAATAAATTAGTTACAACTAGAAGTGGTGAGATTACTATTTGTGGGCAAAGTGGTTGTAAGTGGACAAAGTGGTTAGAAGTTGGTTAGCCCTAAAAGAAGGAATTTGGTTAGAAGATAACCCCTAGAGAAAGATACTTGGAGAGTATAAATAACAGAGAAAATGTCTCTTATAAAAATTATTTTTGAATGTAATTAAATATCCATTTTTGAAAGTTTATTTGGGCAGGTATTATTGATAGATCAAATTCCCGACAGAAAATTCCTGGTAGAAAAATCGCGGCAACAAAACTGTGATTTATCTTGATCTTCATTACATGGAAATAACTATAGGGATATGATAATTTATGTCTGGCCTATTGCCGAAGCACCAAAAGGGAAGTGGGATAGCCAAAGGACTGTTCAAAAGAGAAGGGGTACATTTCCTGGTTTGGGCTAGGCATTTGGGAAATGAGAACATGTGAGAAATGACAACATGTGGTTAAGGGGTTGAGTAATACAAGTAGTGTGGTTAAGGAACCCAAGTTTTATTGAGTAATAGTGTAATGAAGATCAATGAATTTGTAGGTGATAGTATTCTAGATGGATAGTACATGTCCTGCAATTTTCGACGATATGTGGTATGTCACGTAGTTCCTCATTTTTGAGGAGATATGGCTTAGTGAAGTTGGAGAACCCTCATTATTTGTCTAGAAGCCCCTAGAAGGTCAAAGAAGTCAATTTATTCTAGAATTGCCTAGAAGAAGTTTACTAGTCAAATTGGTTACAACTAGGAGTTAATCATGGGTTAAGTTGTTGCAAAAAGAAAATAATTAAAAATAAATTAGTTTCAACTAGAAGTGGTGAGATTACTATTTGTGGATAAAGTGGTTGTAAGTGGACAAAGTGGTTAGAAGTTGGTCAGCCCTAAAAGAAGGAAGCTGGTTAGAAGATAACCCCTAGAGAACACTACTTGGAGAGTATAAATAACAGAGAAAACATCCCTTGTGAAAATGATTTTTGAATGTAATTGAATATCCATTTGTAAAAGTTTATTTGGGTAGGTATTATTGATGGATCAAATTCCCGACGGAAAATTCCTGGTAGAAAAATCGCGGCAGCAGAACCGCGACAGAAAAACTGCAGCAGTAGAATCACAATAGCCAAATCATGGCAGCAAAATCATGGAAGTAGAATCGCGACAACATAATCACGAAAGTGGAACCGCGGAAAAAAAATCATGGAAACAAAAACACGGCGAGATAAACAAATCTATAATAGATCCACAGCTACAAGAAGAAAAATGTATGGTTGAATCTATGAATCTGGTTGAGGGTTTGGCTTGTAAATTTGTTGGATGGCCTCTTGGAAGTTTAGAGCTTGTTGTAGAGTTGATTTGAGTAAGATCTACTAACGTTTAGTATTGTTTCATAGCTGGTTATATTGACATAATCTTTAATGCATGGTTGGAGTCTATTTATGAGAGATATGACACATCTTGTTTGAGGTATGTTTTGTGAGTTAGGGTTTAACTATTGAGATGGTATTGGTTGACCAATATTGCTACATATATCAGATTTGTTGAGGGATACAGTTGGTATTTGGCATATGGTCTTCATGTTGTGTATTGCTATTGTGATCATGAGAATGAGATCCATGAGATCAGATTTAATTTGATAGAGGAGACATGATGATGTGACATGTTATGTTGTGCATAGTTGATGCACTTGTGATGGTACAGGTTGTGTGAGTTATTGATGTACATGGTTTATAGTACAGGTTGATTGGTACATATTGTGATAGGTTATTGGTACAGGTTGGACATATTTTCTTCTGCCTACAAGATGAATCTTGTAATTGAGGGTTGGATTCCTCACATCTCAGTTGGTGCTGGGATCTATAGGTTGGGTCTTTGCCGATGAGCGTAAATGACACACCATCAACTAGAAGGTGAAATCTGGACCGAGGTTGTCTAAATAACCCAAGTCGTTTGGAATGAAATGACCTGACGGTTTTAATGGCTCTGTTGGCCAATTAAAGTCCTAAAAAATAATAAAAGAAAAGAAACTAATCTATAAAGCTATGATACTTAATAATATAATAATTACAAATGTTCAAATGGAAACACGAATATGTGCATATGATTATAAACAGTTTATGTACAGTGTACAAGATTTGCTTGACATCTTGCGAAACAAATATTTTTTGAAAGTGTGTATAGAAGAGATAAAGAAAGCACATACATTATTTCATTTTCTTTTGAATATCTAAAGATAAAAAACTAACTAATGTTAATCAAATAGAACTAAAATAAGAATACGTGAACAATCAAAAGCTAATCCATGTTGTTCTTATTTCATTAACAAAATATTTTAAATAAATAACATGTAAACAAACCTGTAACTAATTGACTGTAACAACCCAAATTGATTAATTTTATCCTAATTTTGAAATTTGAATTTAATTAATTATTAAAATATAGTAAATGAGTCTTTTTTATTTTATTATTAAAAGTGGGTGAAGTAATTAATGGGGGGATAAGGTTGTTTGGGAATTAATGGGAGGATAAGGTTGTTGGGGAATTAATGGGAGGATAAAGTTGTTGGGGGATTAATGAGGGGGAATTGAGAGAGGAGGATAAGAGAGGAGGGGGCACTTGGAAGAGGATCTCATTTTTATTTTGGTTTGAGAATTTCTAAGGGAAAGCAGAAGGGAGGAGGGAGTTGGGAATGCGTATCTATTCTGCAACTGTTTTGTTTTTATAGACTTGAGGACTTTCACAGGGGGCACTTGTTGCTGGGAATTTTGGGCTCGGGGGCCAGGAAACCGTAAGGAATCCTGGGGCTAGGGAGTCGTATAGGTTGTTCCTAGCTGGCTGGGAGGTTAATCAGTTTTGGGAAGAGCTTCAGAACAACATCAATTTGAGGTATTTATCATCATTATTATGTTGTGTTCATTATTGTTATATTGTTCATTTTTATTATGCTGAACTTGTTATTCATTATCATGCTGCTTATTTTTAAATTATGTTGAACAATGAATTGTTAGTATGCTGAATAGTGAACTAAAAAGAAATTATGATAGCATTTCTATATCTACATTTTGTTTGGTAAGGCTCTGTTTGGACAGACCTTACACATTGTATCAAAGCACGGTTTCAATACTGAAACCTGGGCTTGACCACCCACAGTACAATTTTGTCTTTATGCCAATTTGGGTTGTTATAGTGAGGAGGTTCTCCCTCTTGTTTTATTTGTTGTTTTACTTCTACGCAACTCCAGAAATTTGGTTTTATAACATTTTGGTGAACTACTAAATTTATGTGGTATTAAAGCTTTCTGAAATCTTCAGGAAAATATTGTCACGCTGGATTTTGTTATGTAAAAAAAAAAAAACTACTAATTTTCCACCATATGAAACACAACTCCCATGATTCTCTGAGTGAACAAAGAGAGGCAGAGAGAGAGTTGTTCATAATCCAGTACAAATTGTATGCTTCTTCTAATCATAAAACAATGCGACTTTCAAACTTTAAAACAACTCACAGAGCACAAAATTACAAGTATTCTCAATATATTTCAAAATCAAATAATAGTGAGAAGGTTAAGGGCACTACCAAGACCTGCAAGAGGCTCATATAAAAACAATATGTCTAGCATGTGTACAAGATGAACTTCCAGTGCAAGATGATGCTTGAAACCATCACTTAAAGAGCGTGGATTAAAATCTAAGGAGATCCCACTCAGCCCAACCTATTACACATTGACCAATAGAATCTATCTAGTTATGTGAGTAGTATGCGGAAAGTAGCTATCCAGTTATATTTCAACAATTCAAAGAAGTAACCTTCATAACTATCACATGAATATCCCTATTCAATACACAAATAATGTACCAACAAAAAGCAAGGATATGACAAAGATTCAAATGAGATACAAACAAGAAAAAAATAATTTAACAAAGGTTCCATATAGCTCGAATAGTTGAATCAAGCCTCATCACTAGTTGTTTCCTTAAGAGTTGATCTTCCAATTGCCTCGGCCATCCAAAAGTGAGTTCCTCCAACATAGTATCAACCAAAAATAACCTTTGAAGCCGATAATGTTTCTGGAGATTGATTCAATTGTCCATATAGGCCAGTATTTTGAATATAGATTGACCCCTCTGTTGGTTTTGCTAAGCCACCAAGAACCTACAACAAAGTCGTCTTCCCACTACCACTGTGTCCATAGACCAATCCTAAGCATTATGTCTACCTTTTTTTTTCTGGAAGAGAAAATGTAACTTGATTTAAAATATTATGTTGGGTGCGAGTTTCACGATAGCTTACACCTTGTACCTGAAGACAAATATATTTTTTTGAGACCCAAATGCCCATTCCACCTTCTTCACCTTGATGGAAGAAGCCTTAACCACTGACCATCGTAAGCATAACTGCTACTGCATATGCCTGATAGTTGTACTTTGTTGAAACCCAAATGCCCATCCCACCTACACTTCTTCGCCATGAGGGCAGAAGCCTTAACCACTGGCCATGGTAAGTAGAAATGATGCTGCTTATGCTTGAACCCAAATGTGAAATAAATGTAGTCATGTTCTTCTGCTGCTTCATTCCTTGCATTTTCTTGTTCTAGTGAAGTGAAAACAATATAAATTGAAATCATACACTGTTTATAATTCCTGCAAAGGAGAGGGTAAAAAAACAAAAAACACAGAAACATAACTCCTGTGAGATCTTATTGGCCACAAAAACGGGACTCCTCATTCTGCAATCTTACCTCTGCGATCTCACAAATTCTTGAAGCTCGCTTCAGTGCTGCTTCCCGCAGTTTCATGGCTATAGCAGAATCTAGGATCATGACTCCTCTAAGACAACGATATATTGAATAGCAATAAGAGACCAATGTGTTAGTGTTAGAGTGAACAACCATTGAACTCAAAGTGTTTCAAAATAGAATTTACTCAATCAAACCCTAACTTCCAAAAAATGAGTCACCGACCCAACCCCTACTCGACTTGAGAGGTGGATTCTGATTTCGGGGAGAAAAACATTGTTTAAAGAAGTCTTTGAATCCATAGACACCCCCAACATCTCCAAAACCTTCTCAGGGCTACTGCAACGGTTGTTTCCTTCAATTCGCTTAGGTCTTTCACATATAGTCAATTCAAGAGAGTAATACCTATAATGGTAGAAATTGGAAGGATATTCAAATTATCGGTGAGTATAAATGTAACCACGTCTTTTACATACCCTGTAGGACTCTAGGGATTCGCAGAAGAAGAAGGGGATGGGAAATGATTAACTAACACCAATTTAGTCTTTATTTCTTGGCCACAGGTGCATTTCTGGTCTGGTACAGTACTAATTTGGTGCTTTGTGTAACTGTTGCTAACGATGGGGCATGAATAGTATTCGTGAGGAGTTGTAGAATTTTGAAGTAGTGGCAAGCCATTGAAGGGGATGGATTCTTGTCGCAGTTCCAGCAAAATGGATTTATTAGTATTCATATAGGTCACATTCAACTTCCGGACACTGTCATACATGTTAATGATTCTTCCCACTGACTTGGAGGATGTCGTGTCATGTTCTTGCAGAAGTAGAACGATGGCACCAATCGACAGCAGAAGAAAAGCCAAGAGGAGATCCACAAAATCCTTACCCGCCTCCACATAGAGGACCCGTCTAGTTTTCTTTTTTATAAAAAGCCTCACATCCATGCTGTTGCAATTATCACTAGTACCATCATGATTTTTTTATTTTTATTTTATCAACAAGATGCATTTTCTCGAAATCCCTGTCCAGATTAACCTTTCTTTCCTCATTTTTTTTTCTTCCAATGTTTTCCTTTTCTCATTCATTAGTTTCTCGTACTCATCAAGGTTCATATCATTGCCCTCCTCTTCTTTGTTCTCTTTATTTTTCAGAAGAAAGCCCTGGTGTAACCTCTTCTTCTAGTTTTTTTTTTGTTCAGGCTCCACACTTTTAGTTTTTTTAGCAGTAACGCTTTAGGGGCATCCCAGTTGCCTGTGCCTATGAAGGTAATGGTGTATTCGAACTATTGACGAGGAGGACAATCCTGTCCATTGGCATTGTAGCCACCTCCACCTCCACCAAAGAATCCACTACCACCACCACCGAAGCATCGACCCCTGACCAAATCAATGTGACCAACACTTGTAGTAATTCAACGATCTAAGAAAGCTACTCCGATGCCAGGTGGGAGGATCCCTATGTAGCTACTAACTGCACCCAACAACTATAGAAACATGTGGAAGACAATAACCATCCTGCCAGAACAAAATCTTTAGGGATTGTAAGGTACATCCCCCACTTAATTATGACCATTGTACTAAGGTTTCGTAAATATTGTGCAAATACATTGAGTACGTTGATACAGAGCCCCGTCAATATAATAAGTGGATTTATTTATGCAAGAGAGGACATAGAAAATTTGAAATTAAGGCCACTCATAATGAGGGAGAACCTGTCAAGATTTTGGATGAGGTAGGTGGAGAAAGTCAAGGTGACAGGTTTTGGATGTGCTAGGTGGAGCTGGTCGAGGTGAAGGAAAGCTCACGACATGAAATGAAGAGACGTGGTGGAGTTAAAATTTCATATTTGCTAGATTTTATTATCCTAAAAGTTAATAAGCAATAAATGTGGTGGTCGACTTCAAGGTACTCACTTATTTGGATAAGTATAAAGGATTCATGATAAAATTATTAAAATTATATGAATCAAATAATATAACATAACTCAGTTAACTCTGTCAAATTGTCGAAATCCACCGGATTCTCTCAAAACGTGGTTACAATCTATCAAGACTCGGTTAGAATTAGTCAAAACTCAACAAACAGAATGAAACTCAACATTTTTTTTTTTAATCAAAATCAAGCGTATATTGAGAAAGATTTGCGTGGAATCCATGGCCACACCCTTCAGCGGTTGGCCATGGAGCGAGGAGAGGAACACACATGGATATTGGTTTAGAAATGTATGCAATTCATTTATAATTGGATTAAATGTTTTTGTTTTATTTTTTATTTTTTTTATTGTATTTAAAAGTTCACTGTAATATAATATTGAAAAGTCAAATATTATTTATATTTAAAATTAATAAATAAGGTTATGTGTTGATTAATGTTTTAGTATATATGTATATAATAATGAGCTAAAATCAAAATGTTGTACATTTGGTATTAATGGTTTAAAAAAAAGAAGGAGAAATTATTTTTTTAATAATTTTTACAACATTGTTCATTAATGTAAGAGTGTAATTAATCATAATTTCTAATTGTCAAATTATAGTATACTTAAAAATAAATAAATAAGCGAGATAAAAATATTCGTGTACAATGGTTCCTATATGTAAGTGGTTAAATGAGAATAATATAAGAAGTGGTTAAGGATAATGCTAATAAAATACATGATGAAAATGTTAAAGGTTAAATTGATATCTAGCATAATACAAATAGAGATATAGAGATGTAGAAATAAAATATGCATATAAAATTTATATATAATAATGTTGATATGGGAAACAAGTAATGAAAAAAAAAACAAAAGTAATGAATGATGATGTTAGAATACTATAAAAAGGATAATGATTTAGTAAGGTAAGAAAAGGGTATGATAATAAGGAATAAATATAAGATTTATAAGATTTATATTGTAGGAAAAGATAAATTGGATATTACAGGTGTCCCTATGTGGTGAACCTAGAACTTGAGTTTAAATAAGTGATAAGCAAAGTATTGATCACTTTTTATCTTCCAATATTGAGATAAGTCAATTTATATTTAATTGTTGAGTTGACTTAATTGTACTAAAGTAGTGGAGTTCAAGTATATCTTGTAAAAAATCAATAACATTAGTAAGATATACCATATATATATATATATAATAAATCAATTATAAAGAGAGGGTATAATGAATTATAACATACAATAGTAATATTAGGATAATTAATGGATAATTGTGTGTGGGGCGGTAATGTATAAATGTGCATGAGGTGGGTGATAATATAATGAAAATGTAAGGATAAAGTACT
>ML778497.1:867148-888673 GCA_009831015.1 Picea engelmannii
ATGCAAAAGTTACGACCCCGGGAAGTTGATGTACTCACTTACCCAAACGGGGCCCACATGACTTTTGGCGCTTCATCTCCTAGGGTTAGGTTTTTGGATGTTTAGGAATTTTGGAATTCCCGTTTATTGTAAAAGGGCCTTCAGAGCCTCATTGTAATCATCTTCTTGCGAATGCGAGTAGCCGTCACATCTCTTCTTAGAGATACGCTGCCACCATTCTAGCGAGTCTTTCACTCTGTATTTTTACAGTCTCTGTATATTTATCTGATTAATAGAAATCGTGTATTACTGTATATCTGTGTTTATGGTTGCATCTCTGATACATTTCTGTTATATTATTGAATATCTGCAATATCTCTGTGCATTTCTTTATTATATCTCCGCTCTCATTTCGTGCCAAAAATAATCCGGATCAGTAACAGGTGTACTACCAACAGATTTAGCAGGGTTTTAGCAGCCTTCTAAAACAACAGAGTTTAAGCAGGTTTATAATTGAAGCAGGTTCAGTTTGATGGTTGAGATGCTATAACACTTTAGTGGACTGTACAACATAGTTAACAGGGGGATTTAGAGGCTTATGACAGCAGTGTTTTCCCTTTCCGGGCTTACTATTTATAGCAGGTTGGACAACATCGCTGAGAGGAGAATTTGGTGGAGTGAGATTATTTTATTTTGGAGCCTTATCCTCTCTTATCTCCTCCAAGAGACAAAGCCAATTTTGACAATCCATCTGCAAAAGAGTTATTTTCCCTCATGGCATGAATGAAACCAATGCTTTCAAAAGAACCCACAATCTCCTTTGTGGTATTGATCAGCCCCTCTAGCTTTAATGACTGCTGTTGATATTAGATGACAACCAACCAATATCCAACTTGGAGACTGGAGTCACCAATCACCTGGAATTTTTCACATATGTAGTTTCAATAATAGATTTGTTTCCATGATGTTTTCCTTGTTGTTTTTACCAACTCATAAGTTTCATGTGAACTGCCACCAATGATCCTTTGATATAAAAATACTACCCCTACTCCACTCTTTCCAGGATTCTCTTTTGCTGCACCATAAAAAATAAAAACAAGGACGAGAATGCCCCTTGCTCCATTGTTTCCAAGATTCCCTTGAGTTGCATCATCGAAAACTAAAAAAAAACAAGAATACCCCCTGCTCCACTGTCTTCTTAAAAAGGACAAGAATACCCCCTGCTCCACTATCTTCTTAAAAAGGACAAGAATACCCCCTGCTTCACTGTCTTCTTAAAAAGGACAACATTACCCCCTGATCCACTGTCTTCAGGATTCCCTTGTTCTACACCATAACAAAAACTCCATGTTTTACTCCTTTTCTATCTACTTGGATGCTCATATGCATTGAAGGAATTTTGAACTTTGTAAAAGACTCGAGAGGGAATAATTAGATTTTCTTTGAATATGGCTTCATTTCTTACTAGACATAGTGCCCAAATTAAAAAAAAGGAATATATTTATGTTTATAACTGGTATCTTGATCTTCTAGCCAATGGTCAAGGGCTATTTCCATTGATTCTCCCATCCATCAGTGGTTTTGAATAGACAGTCTAGGTTTGTTGTCCCTCACCAACAATGAACCTCTAACTTCTAGATTAGTACTTGCTAATTTGAGGGGGGTGCTCCTCATATAACATTGTTGAACAAAATCTTGGAATCTGCCAATTATGGCTTCAAATAAGCAAGAACAACAGACAGATCTACAATCAAAAGATTGCATATCAGCAAGCAAATTCTCAAAATGTGTGAACTATTATACAAAATCAGTTAGAATTTGCTTAAAGTTGATCTTGATATACATGAATGATTGGTTCCAGGGCTAAGTGGGTGATGGAATAGAGTCATAGACAAAAAATAGCAAGAAAATTATAAATATGATCCTATTGATTAAAAATATCCTAAAATTCAATCATTAATGAAAAGATGAGAACTGCTGGTCAAAATTAGTATGAAGTCAACCTCAAACATAACACTAAAACTGCACATTAGTTTTCATGCCTTGCTTAACTTAGACAAGAAACAAGATCACCCTAGGTTGTTCCCTCCTTGTTCCATCCACTGTGCACATGCCAAGATTTTGCAGTCAGCTACTATGTAAGTCCACATTTAGTCAAAGGAATACTCAGGCATAAGAACAGGTCTAAAAGATAATTACAAGGTACTTAAGATAAACCTAAAATGCCATAATACTGAAGCACATACTACTACAGGAAATACCCCTAATGCATACTGGAAATATGTTGTAAAAATACCCCTTGCACTGTAGCTACATGGAGTCAACATATACTGCCATTGGTCCATGAAACTTCTGAATTTTGAATATAAATAGTGAACCTGTTGTGCAACAACCATTCCTCTTAAAATTTTCTCTTTAATACTGGTAATTAGAATCTGAAACATACATATTATTGAACTTGTCCAAACACATCTAGGCAAAGGGCGCTTTAACTGTGGTTTTGGATCAGACTTCAATACTGATTCTACAGACTGATTTTACTGTCAAATTCCGCTTGAGGTTGCTGTCAAAGTGTGGCTAAATTTTACCTCATAACATCCAAGTGTTGTCCATAAAAAAATTATATAGTTGTTTATCAGTTTTAACCCATCAAACCATGGTTCCTGCCTCAATTTATCATGTTTGTCCTTGCTTTTATCCTATAGGCCAGTCAGCAAAATACAGTCCTACAAAAACCCTTTCTCACATATGCCACTATTTAATGATCCTATCCTGAAATCTGTATGTATAAAACTGATCTGAGCACTATTTCACAATAGAAACACACGGTCAATTCTTGATTAGACGACAATCCTACTAGTATAACATCCTCAAAATCAACATACTGTTCTGAAGTAGTGTACTGCTTGAACCAACTTGTAATAAGAGTTATGAGACAACTACAGAAACCACATACTAACTCAAAAGGAAAAGAAATGGATAAACCTGCAAATGATGTGAAGAAAGAATACTTATAAGGATGGGTTTTTCCAAATCAAGAGGGAAAACTAGGGTTCCAGATTTAAAATAGAAAGCATGGCAAATAAGAAATAGAAAATTGAATTCTCATGCAATAGTATCAACTAAAAAATGCAAGAACCAAGGTGAATTAGGGTTTTGAGCTTGATAAAGTTGGCATCATCACACATTCCACCCAAGAAGTCCTTATTAATAGAATTCAACCTGGACCAATAATTCACATAATATATGTCTTTTAAGATTGGTGTTGTTAAAAGGGACAATTTCTACCTTTGTAATATTACCATTTATTCTAGTGTAGACGATAAAGCAGAATGCCTTGCACATAGTTGAAGCTCTACCCTAGCTATGCCCCCTTCCATCCAACTCTTCCCAAGCCACCCCTCTTTTTTTGAGCTCTACCCTTGCCACTAATGATGTTACTCCTTGCATCTTGCCATCTCCTCTACCACTCTTAATCTATTGCATGTGATTCTTGATGTGGCTAGGCATTTCTTCTAGTCATCCCCACAGCCCTCAACTTGAGTGAAATGACAACTTGTCATGCATGCAACTCATCATGCATCATGAATGCATGCAACATGCCACATGACATGCATGACTTGACAACTTTGGCTTTGACCGCTTCGACCTAGACATGCAACTTTGACTTTCACAACTTGAGTTTGAAAACTCAGCCTTGACATTCAACTCGACTCTTTACAACTCGACTTATTAAATGAAAATGAAAATTTCTTTGACATGGATAATGTTACACGTGCCAACGCACTAGATCAATACATTTACATTTATTTGCATAAGGAAGATTGTTTGTTTCTAGCTCATAGGAATTGTACATTCAACCTAACTTTTGCTAGATGCCTTGACTTTTGCTCATGGATCACAAGGCTTGACTAGGCTCACAGAGGTTGTACATTTCCCATGGCTTTTTCACTAGTCTGTCTATGCTCATAGAGGTTGTATGTTCCCCCTGACTTTTGCACTAGATTTTCTATGCTCACAGAGGTTATACATTCCCCCTAACTTTTTCATTAGACTTACATCTTGACTTGTGTCTTAGAATTACAAGAACTATGCCTTTGCCTTGGCTAGACTCACAAGATCATATAGCATCTCGTTCGTCCTGACTTTTGGTTTGACTCACATAGGTTGTACGTTCCCCCTAGATTTTGTCAATACCTCACAAGACTGGTTGATTCTACAAATCTCCCTGACTAGCCTCAGGGTGGCCCACATGGCCTCTCATTGGAGAATGACTATCGATGCTATCAAATTTAACACTCCATCTCAACAAGGGAGTCATTCTTAGCCACACCAAGCTTGCTTCTCATCTACTCAAATTCTCTCAATCGCAATGGATTGGTCAGGATATCATCTACCCGCTCGCTCGTGGCCGTGTACTGTAGCTTTACAATTTTTGTTTGGATCATGTCTATGATGTAATGGTATTTCATGTCAATGTGCTTTGCTCCGTCGTGAAATATTCATGCATGCTTTGATAAAAAACAAGGGTGATACTTGGAGATAATGAAACAATAGAGAGGGTGAAATATTCATGCATGCTTTATGTTGTAATGGATAGTAGAAGGGGCACCACCCTTTAGGTTATTTTTGGATCTGATTTATGTGATAGAAAGA
Organism: Picea engelmannii; assembly: GCA_009831015.1. Taxonomy (NCBI): domain Eukaryota; kingdom Viridiplantae; phylum Streptophyta; class Pinopsida; order Pinales; family Pinaceae; genus Picea; species Picea engelmannii. The sequence continues at coordinate 871,784 of ML778497.1, forward strand.
TCCCACTCAAGGGGATATGATAATTGGCATCCAACACAATTCACTAGTGGTTAGTGGTGCACTTTATTGGGATTTCAACAGTCCTTCTAATTCATCATCACTACTATCTAGTATGATACCATTTTTTGTTGACATGGAGTTTCCTACCATGTCTGTCAACCGCGAGTGTCATAAGGCATCATAACAATGAGATCCTTGACAAACACAACCCCTGATGCTTGCAACGTTGTTTAGAGGATGGACAAATTATATTTCTTTTTCCAAATATGTAAAATGAGTATATTACAGTTTAATGAATACATTTTCCTATTATTATATATGGTTTTGTAATTTATCAAAAATTCGCCAAGACTTTATAAGGTTTTATAATTCAATGAAAGATTCGCCAAGATTTTGCAAGATTTTATAATTCAGTGAAAGATTCGCCAAGATTTTACAAGATTATATAATTGACTAAAAGATTCGCTAAAAAATTATATATACATATTATATTATTGATAAAATAGCCTTCAATTTTTCCTATGTATCATGGGGATTCGCCCATTTATTATATATATAAATTTAGGGGGGGTTCTTAAAATCACCCTTGAGTACAACTGGAAACCACTCCTGTAGGAGTTGGTTTGCAAAAATAATAACAAAGTTTTATAAACATAAAAGAAAGAAACTACTGAATAATAAAGTGTATGATCCAAGATGGTTTCTCCATGTAAAAAACAACATAATTATAATCTTCCGATAGATAGAAAAAACAAAATTGATATTCAGGAAATAATGCTAACCAATATTCAGAAATAGATTGGCTACAGAATCACAAATTTTGTAGCTAGTCTTATTATTATCAAAGAAAATCGAAATTAAATCTTCCTATTTTAATTTTTCATAACAGAATGAAATAAAATAAAATAAAATAATTTTTACCATTAGAAATTACCAAGCGAAGGACCAGACAATTCCGAATTAATGATTGCATTGAAATTGGTTGCATTTTTTATGATTAGATTACCAGATCTTTTGGGTCTTTTATTTGCTTTCTCTGCACATGATTTCATCTCTTGGTTTTCTTTTTGAAGTAAAGAATTGCGAGCAATCAGGCGTTTTACTTGTGCCTGTAACAACAGAATGTCCCTGTAATAGCGTTCTATCCAATCTAAGCAATTGTCACAATGTACTGGTGAAATAGCTGACTGATGTGGAATGTTTTCAACAACAGATATTTTGTGTTTCCTTGTGGCTTGTTTCAAGTCGTGACCAATTCCAGTGAAACCCTAGTGTCCTTTGAGACAAGGAGGTAACCTAGAGACAAAATCATACTGCTCAACTTGACCAACAATTTTGTTTTTGAGAGATTGGTTTGTTGGACAACTAAGAGGGGGGGGGGGTGAATCAGTTGTTACTGTGCTGAAACAATTATATCCATTTTTAAATTCATTACATAAATCTCAATGATGATCACAATAAATAAGAAGTAGAGTATTCGACATCAATCACACACATGTATAATACATATACAGATATTCCTGAGGACACCCATAAAGGGTGAAAACCTCTTCTTCTTTATATGATAATTATTTTCTGTACATTATCATTCTTATGAGAACCAACTCATAATGAGGCTACCACCCCTGTTTTTCAAGATGCTACTTGCTGAGAGCACCAAATATTTGGTTTCTCTAGCACCCACTAGAAGGAAGTAAGAAATCCCTGAATGTTCTATCACTAGCTAGATGGAAGCACCAACTTCCAATCATACAGACACAAACCTGTATATCAGAGAACCAATTTTCTCCCTTCCACCACCTTGCCACCCTGGTTTCTATGGCTGCAACTAGATAGAAGCTATAAATCCCTGCGTTCAAGAACCTACTTGAAACTCTGAGGAAAACAGTCCTTTCTAGCACCTCCCAACCACCCTGAAATGTAAAACTTTGCTTTCTGTGAATTTATTACAGTGATTAAATAGTTTTCATTAGCTTATCATTGTTCTGCTATGCTTCTCTACTCTTCCTGCCTCAGTTTCCTCCTACTTGCATCCTCTTCAACTTTCTAATCTTCTCCTCTATCTCAACATGCACTCCTCATCTTTCTCTTCTTCTCACAGATATGCCTCTCTGTTATTTTCTTATTCTATGCTTCAACTCTTGCACATCATGATTTTACACACATGCAACACTCAAGACAACATCCACCCGATCTCTTCTCTGTACTCCATTTTTATAGTCTCAGTGCACCTTGTGCCTACTTCATGCACTATCCCACTGTATTCCTTTTCTCCGTTCATAATCACTAGCACTTCTCATGAGGTCCTTTGGCTTCACTTACTGTAACATTCTTTGACACACTTCCATATGTCAGTCGACTCTATGATGAGTCTACTCTCCACTGGAAGTGGCCTTGAGACTCTTCGTCTTCTCTGTCTATTATCACCTAATCATGTATGGGGGGTGTTTTCCTAGCAGGCGACCCCCTTTCGAGAAAATATTTCAAGAAGTGGGTTAAAAACCCACGTATCCTAAGTTTGAGCGCAAAATGTGCATTTCGCTAAGCAGCAGGTTGATTTAGGTGGCCAGGATTTGCGCGCCTAGATCAGTGGTTGGGACTCAATTCTGGACCCCCATCGTCATTCTTCTTTTAATGGGGGGGATCCGGAATGGAGCGCGCAAGTTTGAAGGGCCGGTATTTAAGTGCCCAGATTTATGGCTGAGGTTCAATTCTGGACACCCCCCCAACCTTTCTGCCTTTAACAGGAGGGGGGGGGGTCTGGAATGAGGCAGTTTTGTATAGGCCCCTCCTAAACCTCTTGCCGCTTCCTCCTCCATTTACCACCTTTGCCTCCTTCTGACATGTGTCTTCCACCCAACCTCTCTCCTTCCCCTGTCACATCTTGACTCTCCATGTCATGGACTCCGTAATAAATCTTGGATTCTCTAGCTCTACTCTCGATGATGTGACCACGAGATATGACCACTGGATATCCATTTGAGCGCTTCGTTCTTTAGATCAACGTTCCACGTTCCGTGGTGATCAGACGACTATCCTCTTCCCCAGAACTCCAGCTTTCGGGACTTTGGTGGAGTGTTGATGCTAAAACTCCTGAAACTAAACTCCTGGAATGACGTCACTTGATGGCATGACATGATCCATGTGGTTGCCATGTGTCACTCAGAATTGTGATTTCCAGGTTCTTGAAATGTCGAATCATCTTGACAGTTGTTGTTGTCTGATCATGCCACGTGTCATTGTTGACGTAGTCTTACACTTATCCTTTCTGACGTAGTATGCCACATTCACCTCCTGGATCTGACGGCTCAAATTCTTCCTTGATCCAACAACTAGGATTATTTCGCGATTTCACATATCATGAGTTCGAGAGGTTAGCGAACCCCATTACTTTGACTTTCTAGTCAGCGAAAGGATGATATTTTTTCACGTATCCTTCTTGGATCGACAGTCCAGACTTGTCCTCGATCCAACGGCTGAGATTATATCATGATTTCTCATATCGCGAGTTCGAGAGGTTAGGGAACCTCCTTCCTTTGACCTTTTAGTCAACGAAATGATGATCTTTAGCCACGTGTCCTTCTTGAAGATGGACGGTCCTCCTTCTTTCAGGATATTGTGAACCCGCTTCACTTTGCACTTTGAATATCATGCATGTTCTCCTAGATTGGATGATGGTCAGTCCCTGTGCTTAGATATAATGCCCAAGATCTGTCCTCCATCTGTATTCTCCTCCTGTCTTAATTCAGATTTGACAGTCATCGAGAATTCTGAATGGGATCCAACGATCACTTTCGCTTCTCCTTCCTGTGTGTTCTTGCCATCAATGACAAGTGCATTGTTCCTGTGAACATGCCAACATGGTTATTCGGATATTCCCAAGCAAGGAAATCATTGATTTCTTCATCTAAACAGTGATCACTGACCTCGATCATAGATATCGAGCTCAAATGATCCTTTTTTCGATTCCTTAAAATCCTAGATATCAATTTAATAGGCCTCTTGTTTATAAAATTCAAATCTGAACTCTGGTTTTTCTTACCTTTATGAAATTTCCTAACAGTAGGTTTGTCACTATGGTTTTGATTAGGTTCATCAGGAAGAACAGGGAAAAAGTTTCCTTTTAATTCGTCAACTACTTGTTCCAACGATTTCTTGGACAATAAAACACATTGTGATTTCTTAACCATGGGGGTTTGCAAAGAAATGGAAACATATTCATTAATTTCACAGCCATCTGGCAGAATGAAATCATGAATTTCGGTCACGAGACTATCAAAAAATGGGTTTACATTTAAAGGCGGGTTCACTATGTTGTCGGTCTGGGAAAAACCATTTCAACTCAGGAAACTTTCCCAATTATCTTCGATTTGTGATAGGCGAGATATAAATAGGATTTTTATGAGCCCGTGATGAAATAGGCTCGACAGAGAATTCATTCTCTATCTCTTAAATAATTTTGACATTTTGTATAGGCTCATTAACAGGTAGAACGACATGTTCAATTCAAACCCTATGAATAACATAAGGAATCGGGTGTGGTATAAAAACACCAAACCATACCTACCCTCACAAGTTATAAACTGTTTCAAAATCAAAATAAGGTCATGCCATCGTGGTTTTAGTAGGTTAATAGGAATACCTTTAGGGCAGCAGGTAGACTCGTGAGAGACCATGAACAGGTTCCATGGAACATCCTCCATTTTGGCTTTCTTAAACCACTTTTCACCTACCTGTGGGAGTCTTGTTGCTTGTGCGATAGAGTCTTCTGTGACCTCCAATTTAACATCCCTGACCTTGGCCCTAAACTCATCAAATGTCTGTGCAAAGGCCTGTGTGACCGCAAGGTTGTAACCATCAAATTTCGTGAGGAGATATCTCGACCGTGAGCCTTCAAATCATCGATGAAATCATTGTGGGAAAGAAGATATTAACATCCATTCGGTTCAATTCGAACCACAGGGGCCATGGATATCATGAAATATACCCAATAGATATCACAGGAGGGAGACATAGGCTTCCAATAAATGAATAGTAGAGAGAGGTATGTGAAAAATACAATGGCCCGAAAACTACGAAGTTTGGAGACTTCCATAACTTAATAAAATGAGTTTGGGAAAATGAAAAACTAGAGGGCTCGTAGAACTATGAGCCATTAACCATAATAAAAATCAAACCCTACACCAATATCAAACGCCAATTCGAATAATGAATGGTTTCATTAATGCACAGGACAACAGGGTGAGGTAAAGTCGTGGGTACATCAGACTTGTACCAAGCGACATGAATATTGATATGACTGTTGAAATCATGAAACCTGTATAGAATGTTAATCAAATGTTTGCACATTCATACATTTCACAAATTAAAACCATCGATGAACCATAGAACCAATTAAGTCATGATATCCATAATACATAAAAATTGTGATAGTGAATCAATCATTGAGTTCATAAAACTTGAATCTTAGCAATATATGGGTGCCTTCAAAGTGAAATTTCTTAGGTAGACAATACAACTATAACATCGTTATCCCAAACCAAGTTTTTGTTTAAACTTCATTCTTACAGTCATGAATTTTAAAACAAAACAAACGAAAATTAAAACGAAAAACTTAATAAGATAAGTTTATCCCAATCATCGCCTCGAAGCCCAAAAACATGAGTGTTTATAAATTTAAGGAGGTGGCAACTACAGAAAGGTATAATATCTTTGTGGTGATTTTAATTGTGATAAAAATCGACAAAATGTTGGCTGCCAACAATGGCGACATACTAGGAGAAACAATTATCTCTGCATCACCAGAACATTTATGTCAGGGGGTTAGATGAAATAAATTTTTAGAAACAGTCAACAACGGATCAAGCACTACAATCATAACTCAGATAACAAATAAGTTCAACATCATATGTATTTATGTTCAAAAATGTAATCTGGTATCTAATTTAGATTACGAGTGTAGCAATGTTTATACAGATAAATTCGATACTGTTTATATGGCCATTGCTACCAGCAGACGTCCATAGCCTTGGCAGGGATGTCATTTAGTCGACTCTAGTACCTCTATCCTATCCAAGACTTGTCCATTCATGATAAAAACATCTTTATACTTGATCAAATCAAAAGACATACCTAAGAATATTCTTAAAGCTGGCATTGCTTCGCCGCTAGTGGGCCTGTTCAGTACCCTGACGAAGTTGCCTTGGTATCATGACTGCATTTACCCGCTGCCAAAAGACTTTTTCAGTGTATCGACAGGTTTACAAACAATTCCCACACATTACAGTTCTTTCAACCCTCTAGAATTTGTTTATAAATTTGGAGAAAACTTCATGATTTTCAAGAGAGCCGGGTGATGCTGAAAATCTCATAGAATGAAATATTGATCATTTACAAATTATTTTTTTGTTTTGATGACTTTCATCATGATTTGGATAGTTATATTTCTTTTAAGAAATCCTCTCTAGAATGGGGAAGCACACTGAATTGTTTTCATTAAATTAGGGACAATGTTATAAATTTGTTAAGGATAATCGTGTCTTCCTATAATTTCAATGAGAAACCAGAAACACTGATTTGAACGGAGACGTACTTATGCTGGTGTGAGTTTAACATTTTCTATTCATATGTTTGATATGTTAACAACTTCTGCAAATGAATGATAATTCAAATTCCCTTCAACAAATGAAATGGCGACTTAGACATAATTATTTAGTAAGCAAATCAAAATCAAGAAAAATGAAAAGAACCAAAATCAAAAATAAAAAAGAAAATCAAAATATTTACAAAAAGGTGGATTGGAAATCATCAAGTGAAATACCTCTTGAGAGCCTGTCCATTCACTGGGAAGGTGTTTGGCTATCCCTCCAAATTATGCATATGGAAAGAGCTAGGACCCAATTTTTTAGAAATTACAAACGGTCCCAGCCACAGGATTTGGAACTTGGTATGTTCCCCCTTACCCTCATGGGCTTTGTCCCACTTGAGAACCAAATCTCCAATGTCAAAATTCCTATCAGAATATGAGTTTGAATCAAACCATTTTTTTACAATTTGTTGGTGCTGAACCAGTTTCGCCTTGGCTTGTGTTCTCACCTCTTCTAGTTTTAATAAAGCATTTATCCAATTTTCTAGAGGAGGGCACTCTTCTTCTTGAAATTTTTGTGACACTTGCAGAGAAAGGAGTAAGACATGCGGGGGGAGAATGGATTCTCTTCCATAGACAAGGAAGAAAGGGGAATTTCCAACAGAGGCCTTTGGAGTTACCCTATCAGCCCAAAGTGCATTATACAATGCATTATGCCAATTCTTATGGTTTTCAGAAATTGTCCTTTTGATAATTTTGATTAAATTCTTATTTTTCGATTATGCTAGGCCATTCCCTTGAGGGTAGTAGCTTGCAGAATATGTCAGTTTAATCTCTTTTTCCAGAGAAAAAACATTCATATCAAGGGACGAAAAGTAAGAGGCATTATCGAAAACTAGACATTCGGGAATTCTGAAACGAGTAATGATGTGGGAGTTCAGAAAAGATACTACCTAATTGGTGTTGACCACTTTTAAAGGTACAACTTCAGAACATCTTGTAAAGTAGTCTGTTGTTGTAAGAATGTACTTGTGTTGTTGCAAAGAAGGGGTATTGACTAGACCTATGATGTCTAGACCCCATTGCTGAAACGGTGCATCTACAGTAACATGTTGCACAGTAAAATTTGCCTTTTTCACCCGACCTGCAAAATTTTGGCAAATTACACATTTGCGGGACATCATATGGGCATCTTTAAACAAGGTAGGCCGATAGTACCCAACCCTTAGCACTTTGTGGATAGTGGTATCTCCACCAAAGTGACCACCGACTTCAGCTGCATGAAGTTCGACTATCACTCTTCCAGACTCCTCCTTTTCTAAACAATGAAGAAAAACACCATCAAAGTTATTTCGAAATAATATATAATTGATTAACTGTAAAGATGTAGATTTAAGTCTAAGTGCTCTTCTTTTTTTAGAATCAAGATTGCGGCTAGAAGATCCATGCGTTAAATAGAATCTAATGTTCTCATACCAAGAATTGGGTGTAGCTTGTGCACAACTGATTTGTTTTTCCTTATGCCGATCTACAATTGATGTATTTATTTAACATTCTTGTTCCTCAACCGAATCAGCCACTAGTTTACATAGGCCTTGACCTATAACAATTTATGCAGGAGTTATTTCAAGGTCATATTACTGTAGTGATGTCATCCAATTTTCCCTTTTCTCACCCACCTCTTTTTGTACTAACAGGTTTCTCACAACCGAGTAAGGAACAACAACTTTGGTTCTGGATTTTAGCAAGTAAGCCCGGAAGTGTTTCACTGCTTTAAAAACAACATATGTCTACTGATCTACTGCCGGGTAATTAAGTTCTACTCCTTTAAAAGTTAAGCTCATGAAGGAAATGGGTATCTCCTTTCTTTCAACATTTTTATGTGTAAGTACAACAACATAAGATCGGTCAGATGTAAAAGTGTAAAGAGTGAAATCCTGAGAAAAATCTAGAATCATCAAAGAAGGGGATTCTATTATTGATTTTCTAATTGAACAAAAATCCTAACTTTATTGAGGTCCCCATCGATACAAAACATCCTTTTTAATTAAATTTTGTAACAGTCTAACCATTTCTGAGAAACTCGGGACAAATCTCCTGACAAAAATAATCTTACCCAAAAAGGATTGCATGGATTTTTTGGAATATGGAGGGGGAAGTTTAGCAATGTCTTGGTTTCTTTCCAGATCAATAATCATTTCATATTTAGATACTATGAACCCAAACAATTTTCCCTTCTCTACTGCAAAGACTGATTTCTTGGGGTTGAGAGATATGTCAAACTTACGACATCGTTCCAAGACAGCCCTAAGGTGAGACAAATGATCTTTCTTGTTTTTAGAAAAGACAGTGACATCATCAAGATAGACCACAACTGACTGGTTAATGAGGCCATGAAAAGCAATGTCCATTGCTCTCTGGAAAGTGGCACTGACATTTATCATTCCAAAAGACATTTTCCTGTAGGTGTAAGTTCCCCATGGGGTATGGAAGGTGGTTTTAAGTTGGTTTGATGGAGACATAAGGACCTGGTTGTATCCCAAAAAACCATCTAACAAAGATAGTCTTTCGGAACCAAACACCTTTTGTAGAATCTATTCCATCGGAGGATCCAGGTAGTTGTCTTTGTCAGACGCTCGGATAAAGTTACAAAAGTCAAAACAAAGTCGAATTTAACCATTTTTCTTCTTTACAGGGACTAAATTAGACACCCACTAAGTATGCCTAACCAGGAAAATTATTTTTGTAGTTAGTAATTTTTTTAGTTCCTTTTTAATTGTAGGTTCCAATTTAGGATGCATTTTCCTCAATTTATGTTGAAAATGATGTGTCTGGGGATTCACGGGGATTACATGTTGTATGATGTTCGGATCAAATGTTTTCAAGTCATCATACGTCCAAGAAAATACATCTTTAAATTATTTAAATAATTTTATGAAAGATGATCTCTCTTGCTCGGAGCATCCCTTTCCCACATTGATATTTTGAGGATTATCTTTTGTTCCTAAATTAACAGTTTCATAGATCAAAGAGGAACTGTTAGTTTTATAGTTGACTACCCCTATAAACTTATCATGCAAGTCATAGAATGTTTCCAATCTCACAACAGATCTGGGGATAGAGTTTACTAGCTCGGATGTTGATTCAGGAGATCAAGGATCAGATATTACCGTGAAGTCTCGAAGATTCTCGTCGTGAGTGCCTTCATCAATGGCTGCATCCTGGAAGGTGTCTTCCATATGAAAAAAATTTATGATCTTCTAGTCATCATCGAATACTCTCCAATCTGAGATGTTATTCGAAATCGACAGTTTGAACAACAATTCGATCGAAAATGCATTAGGAGAAATACCTTTGTCAAGCAACAATTTAGAAGCAACATTGGCTAGTAGGTTATCTTTTGAATTACTCATCCCATAAATAGAATTTATATTAAATGCTAAAAATTTATGCATTAAACTCCATACCTTAGTTTAGTAGCTTTTCATATGCGATGACAAACAATGTATGGCATTTCTTACCTTCTTGAACACGATTTATGAATCACTGAATAGTATCAAATTTCTCACATCCATATCCAATGCTTTCCTAAGTCCTTGTAGAAGCGCTTCGTACTCGACCATGTTGTTAATGCATTCAAACTCTAATCGACAAGCAATAAAAATTTTATTTCCTGTAGAATCAATGAGTACATAACCAACACCTTCTCCTTCTTGGCATTTAGATCCATCAAAATATAAGAACCAGATATGTGTGTCATTAGCAGTGCTTGGTGCATTTGGTGAAGCTGATATCTGAGTGCAAACCATTACTTCAGATTGTTTTTCTCGGTCTGTGTTGACGAGCGAAATTGACCGTCCATCAACTGTAAGAGAAAATACGGCCTGGGGTTGTCTAAATAACCCAAGTTGTTTGGTGTAACTCGTTCTGACGGGTTAATGGCTCCATTAGCCAATCTAAGAATCCTAAAAGAAACGAATAAAAGAGATAAATAACTAACTAATTACTAAACACACTATATATATGTACATATGTTCAAATGTAACTATAGTAGTTGTATTTAAGTAGAAGATATACAAGTCTCGTTTATTTACATGATTTACAAGATGCAAATTTTAATCAAAACTTACGAAAATTGATGTGAAAAATGATTGCTTCTAGGAAGCAGATAAAGAAAGCACATAAAAATATTTATTGTTTTTCTTTTATAAATTTAATTAATCTTGCAAAAAAAAGTTAATGAAACATGAACATGTGGATAGCCAAAGCTGAACCATACATTCTAGTTTTAATGATATGTAAATGACATAAAAATACAAAGAAACTATCATGTCAGTGAATTAGTGAGGTGTATCCAAGGATCTACATGAGTGGTGAACATCCAAATGCCATGTCCAAGAGAGAAATCTGCAATGAACCTTATGACTGTTCTAAATAAATTCAGAACATGTATTGGCAGCTTAGGTTTTAATGACAGAAAAGGAAACACAAACATAAACCAGTGATCTCATAATTATACATGATTACAACAAGATAAATGTGGAAACGATCTATTCATTTTATCATTCAATTTAAAACTCAAATATAAATCCCATTATTTAAATCGAAGATATAATCACAACATTTGTATTTTGATGAAGCAAATAATAGATGGTATTTATAATATAAACCTCCTACACATCACAGATCATTTAATCTAAAGATATCAGACCTGCACATGTAACAGGATAAAAAAAAACATAAATAACAACATTATAAACAAAAGGATAAAGCCAAAATGCATATATGTCGTTCTATCAAGTTTTTGGAATCACTTGTCCATTCTGTAGTCCAAGAAGAATTATTTTCGATAATAGACTTTAAAGATTGGAAAAATTAATACATAAATGAGAATAATTAACCATGTATTGATAAAAAAGACTAAAGCTATTTAAATCAATGCATAATCAATTATTCAAATAATACGAAGATATTATATGAAAATTAAACCATTTTACTTACAGGACAAAAGCCATTAAGCAACCTAGAATTCCGTATTCTTCTTTGAAAATACTCGTCCATTCTCCCAAAGATTCCAACCATCCATTACTCCATTTGAAAATAAATAAAAAGTTTACAAAAGCAACAATATACAAAAGAGAAAGGATTAAAATCCTCCTCTCCAATTCTTCTATCCTTTTGGCTCTGATCTTTCTCATGTATTTATAAAATGAATGAACAGTCTGGGCGTCACTATTAATTTCCGCCACCTGAAATTTGTCTCTAAAAGAGACCCAAATATCTCTCAAACAGTGCATTTGTTTGGGCAAATCTCTACGCGGAAGGTAAATGGGTCCATTTTGGTTCTGTGTTTTCAACCGTTTCTTCAAATTCCTCACATCTTGGCTGCAATCAGTTCTGAAACATTGCCTGTCTGATCACGCCTTTCCAAATTTTATCTGTTGTTTCTCATAAAATTATTTGTAGCAACCCTAAATTATTTTTGGATCAAAAATATTGAACATATTTGGATAATAAAACAATCCATCATCATATTCGTATCAAATAATTGATAATAAAAATATATGAAACAAAAAGAAACCTAAATTAATAACTTAAAAATTAATAACCTAAAATTGTGAATAAAGCAAAATCTAGAAAAATAAAAAATGAATTTAAACTAACTATAACTTATAAACAAACAATGTTTATAATTTGCTTTCAAATACGATCTTAAAATTCTAGAAGCTTCAAGTTAATGGAGAAGAGAAAAATATTAAATTTTTTTTTTTTACAAATGATAGATAATTCTTTTATTATTATTATTTTGAAATGAGATGCAAAATGAAAAAAGAATTTAATTAATTAATATCACCAAATTATTTCATGAAAATGAGAAACCAATCAAGATATTATTTGATGAAGTATTGAACACATTATTCAAAATAGTCAAACTTGTTAATGAACAAAAGAAAGAACACATAATCATAATTTAAATGAAAGTAAACAGTTGATAAAAAATAACGTTTTGTTTAAATTGAGATTTTTATGCTCGTTTCTAACTTTTGACATATACTCTTGTAATGAATATATCATACTATAGTGAATCTCTTAAGTTTGTCTCAAAGCAAGCCAAGGTATGGAACTATTTGAAAAAATTGATTATGTATCTCATTACAATTATCAAGATTCTAACAGGGCCCTTTAAATTTTGTAAACATAAAAGGGGTGTTGTTGGGACCCAACAAATGGAAACTTACTGGGTGAAGCAGTTATCTTTAATATGGTAAGATTTCATCTTACGAAGAAAATAATAAGACTAATAAAATGATTTAAGCTCCTTGAAATAAATTCACTCAAATGCTTTAATCCCATCCAATAGTTGTATCCACATGATGTATACTTCCATAAAAGTTAATTTAAGAACATATACCTGCTACCTCTCGACCTGGCATTGCTTCGTTGCCAGCAGGCCTGTTCAGTACACCGACGAAGTTGTCTTGGTATCATGTGTGCATTTACCCGCTGCTAGCGAGCTTGTTCAGTACCCCGACAGGTTTACACACACTTCCCACACATAAGTTATTTCAACTCTCTTATGCCACTTTTAAATAGTAATACAATTATGTATTTATTGATGACAAAGAGAGCGGGGTGATACTGGAGGTTAATTGCAATACAGGTGAATAATTGATTTTGTTATTTATTTTCTTTCAAAACTGGAAGTTTTATCATGGTTTAGATATTTTAGATTTCATTTAAGAAATCATCTAGAGAATGGGGAAGCACTTAAAAGTGATTCCTTAAGAATATGGATGGTGTACAAAGTTTAAAGATCATTGTAATTCTCAAAGATTTAAACCATATCTCTGGTGTAATACTCTGACAAAGATAATTTGAGGACAAAACGAAAGTGACATTTGACTTAAAAATCAATTGTCTGAGCTATATCTTAATATCATAACCTCTTTGAACTTATTTCAATTGCTTGAGACACACAAGTCTTAAAATAAATTCTTCCTTAGACAATATCTCTTTGATCAGAAATATATTGATTCAAAAAGAAAGATAAGAAGAAAACTCATTTAAAATAATCAAAGAAAACAAAAACACACAACAAACCAAATCAAATTTTATTAATGGGATTAGAAAATCAGAAGTACATAAAATCAAAAGAACAAAAGAAAACTTTTCAAGAAATGATTTTGGCCAAAGATAAACTTGAGCTTGTGGATCCACTAGCATTTCACTGTAAAATAAAGGAAGAACTAAATCATATAAAATATCATGTGGGAGCAAGTTCTTTTCTTAATATAGTGGTGCATAAGATGTTATTTTGAGCAAGCATAGTTATTAAAAATAAAAGAGACTAAAAGAAAATAGAAAAATCCTTATTAAGATGAGTGCAGTCCTACTCGTGGCACCTTGGGTTAGGGTTGAATTGATAGTTCAAATTTACTTATCTCTTTACTTCCCATTTTAAATTTTCATGATGATACTGCGTTTTTGAAAATAAATATTCAATGAAAAGCAAAGAGAAAAAGATTTAAAGTGGACTTCCCTGACAACATTCATATTATGGTTCTCTTGGTGTGTCCTCTTGTGTTCATAACTGCATTATTACAAAAAGAAATATTGAGAAATAAAAATAAAAGAAAACCTACTCCTAAACCTACCTTAACTATTAAACGAATCAAAATTACTAAGTGAAGTCATGCTTCCAATGTAGCCATCGGAGTAACTCCAATCCTGCAATGGAAACAAGATCAAATATTATTAACAAGAATGGTAGTAAATCGAAAAATAAAATAAAATATATATCATACTTACCTTTATCATCATCATTTAAAAACAAAGCAAGCATGACCTTACCATTCCCTTGAACATTATTTTTGTATGAATCCTCTAGCCATTCTGCAATTTTGTCATTATATGGGTTACAAAAATATGAAAAAATGAGATTGTGAAGCTTGTGAGAGTTATGGGGACCTGACATAACCATCGTCCTAGACCGAAGTGGCCCATACTCCAGACAATTTTCCTTTCGTTCCATATTTTCTCCATCTAAAGGATGTAAAATGAGTGTGTTTAAGTTACCTCCTTGATCTCTTAATAAAGTGAAGATAATATTATCATTCCCTGGAAACTTTTCGAGATATGAATACTCCAACCAATCTGCAACCCTATCATAATACATGCAATTACTAACATGGGATTGTTCGAAATAATTCACATACGAAAAATATTCCTGATGAGAATAAAGTATTAGACTATCAAGGAAAGAATCTTGTAAAAAGGTTGGATCAAGATGGTGAGAACTTATCGTGATTCTCGATCGGAAAAGAAATGTCTCATTCTCTTTAAACTTTCCATTGAGTTTAAATACTTCAAGATTAACTATTTGAGGTGGACTAAACGGAACGACCAACATTTTTGAATAATCATCATTGGTAATAATATTTGGCTGATTATACTTTTCGACCTCAAGTAATTGATCATGGAAAAATCTAGATTCTTCTTTAATCACCAATTGAGATGAATCAATGGAAGATGCAATTTGAGACTCTTTCAAATCATTTCTTGATTTACACACGGATAATTGATGAGAATAAGAATTGATATGTTCATGGGTAGAATTATTTTCCTCTTTATCTTCTATTCGGTAATCTCTTTGTACCTGATTATATAATGTTTAATTCTCTCCAAGGCAATATGGAACATGCAATTGCACAACATTAAGATAAAAAATATCAGGGTAAAAAAAATAATATGTAGAAGAATTGAGGAGACGAAATGCATCTCTTGAAATGATAGGTATATACGTTTTGAAATATGGTTTTGTTCCCTCTCCTTGTATAAACTGATCAACCTCTGTTGTATTCTATTTTAAAGAATACGAGACAGTTTCTAAGAGAAAATTTGGTTCATTATGTAGGGGAAAATTTGAGAGCAAATCACTAGAGATAGAAGGTTGAATAATAGTCTGCCTAATGATTTTTTCTCCCACTGATTGATCATGGATCTGTTCAACTAAATTAGGGGAAGATTTATTGTCCACATGATTATCAACTTCACATTCGACCTCTTTTACCTTAGAAACTGATATAAAATCTATGAGAGTGGGACAACTGTCATCTTTTAAAGTAAAGGTTCCTTCTTCGTTAGGAGGAGACATTGTTTGCAAAGAATGATTAGATGTGACAATTGCATTATGTGGCTCATGATTTTCCAAAATGAAAGAAGTCGACAAAAATTGTGGTGCTTCAAAATCTTCAAGATCAACATGAAAATTTGAACCATCTTGAGATTGAGTGTTAGTGCTCAATTTAGATTGGTTAAAAATTAATTGATCTTGCTTGTCTGAGAGAGAAACGAGATATTCAAACCATTCATTAATAAGAGGCATTTCTTTCAAAGGGAATCTAATACAAACATGAATGAACCTAATTGCAAAATCATTGAATGATTCACCATTTTCTTTCCTTAAGCAACTTAATTTTTCACTTAATTCATCATAATCATAGTTGCTAAAATCTGATAAAAACTCAAATACAAACTCAGACAAAGAATTAATAGAATTAGCCCAAAAAGATTCAAACCAAACCTTAACCCGACCTCGGAAAGTGAGAGTGAACAATCAGCATGTAACATTAGAATCAGTGATCTTATGTCTTAAACACTTATAAAAAAAATCAGAAATATGGTCTACTACAGATGTGTTCCCTTCACCATCAAAGGTGAGTTTTGAAAAGAGATTAGCTATCTTGTTGGAAATAACTGGTAGTGAGACATTAAAAGCATGTTCCGACACAATGATTTGGGAAGGAGCCATTAAGAATTTGAAGAAATTGACTCCAAATAGTTAGTCTGCCTTGTAGTGCATTATAAGATGATACATAAGAAGGATTTATAAATCTGGAATTATGAAAAGTTGAGGGGTGAAACATTTAACCATTAAATCGACCTCAGGCCCTCCTTCTAGCGCCATTTGTTAACGGGCGAAATTGATCGTCTGTCAACTGGAAGAGCGAGTCTGGTTCAGGGTTGTTTAAATAACCCAAGCCGTTTGGTGTAACTCGTTTTGATGGGTTTAATGGCTCCATTAACCAATCTAAGAATCCTAAAAGAAACGAATAAAAGAGAGAAATAACTAACTAATTACTAAACACACTATATATATACACATATGTTCAAATGTAACTATAGTAGTTGTATTTAAGCAGAAGATATACAAGTCTCGTTTATTTACATGATTTACAAGATGCAAGTTTTAATCGAAACTTACGAAAATCGATGTGAAAAATGATTGCTTCTAGGAAGCAGAT
>ML778497.1:888723-913233 GCA_009831015.1 Picea engelmannii
TGATTTACAAGATGCAAGTTTTAATCGAAACTTACGAAAATCGATGTGAAAAATGATTGCTTCTAGGAAGCAGATAAAGAAAGCACATAAAAATATTTATTGTTTTTCTTTTATAAATTTAAAGAATCTTGCAAAAAAAAGTTGATGAAACATGAACATGTGGATAGTCAAAGCTGAACCATACATTATAGTTTTAATGATATGTAAATGAAAGAAAAATACAAAGAAGTTATCATGTCAGTGAATTAGTGAGGTGTATCCAAGCATCTACATGAGTGGTGAACATCCAACTACCATGTCCAAGAGAGAAATATGCAATGAACCTTATGTCTGTTCTAAATAAATTCAGAACATGTATTGGCATCTTAGGTTTTAATGACAGAAAAGGAAACACAAACATAAACCCATGATCTCATAATTATACATGATTACAACAAGATAAATCTGGAAGCAATCTATGCATTTTATCATTCAATTTAAAACTCAAAGATAAATCCCATTATTTAAATCGAAGATATAATCACAAAATTTGTATTTTGATGATGCAAATGATAGATGGTATTTATAATATAAACCTCCTACACATCACAGATCATTTAATCTAACGATATCAGACCTGCACATGTAACAGGATTAAAAAAAAACATAAATAACAACATTATAAACAAAAAGCTAAAGCCAAAATGTATATATGTCATTCTATTAAGTTTTTTGAATCACTTGTCATTTCTGTAGTCTTGGAAGAATTTTTTTAGATAATAGACTTTAAAGATTAGAAAAATTAATACATAAATGATAATAATTAACCATGTATTGATAAAAAAAGACTAAAGCTATTTAAATCAATGCATAATTAATTATTGAAAGAATACGAAGATATTATATGAAAATAAAACCATTTTACTTACAAGACAAAGGGCATTAAGCAACTTGGAATTCCATATTCTTCTTTGAAAATACTCGTCCATTCTCCCAAAGATTCCAGCCATCCATTACTCCATTTGAAAATAAATAAAAAGTTTACAAAAGAAATAATACACAAAAGAGAAAGGATTAAAATCCTCCTCTCCAATTCTTCTATCCTTTTGGCTCCGATCTTTCTCATGTATTTATAAAATGAATGAATAGTCTGGGCGTCACTATTAATTTCCGCCACCTGAAATTTGCCTCTAAAAGAGACCCAAATATCTCTCAAATCGTAAATTTGTTTGGGAAAATATTTAAGAGGAAGGTAAATGGGTCCATTTTGGTTTTGGGTTTTCAACCGTTTCTTCAAATTCCTCACGGTTTGGCTGCAATCAGTTCTGCAAAATTGCTTGTTTGATCTTGATGCCTTTCCAAATTTTATCTATTGTTGCTCATAAAATTATTTGTAACAATCCAAAATTATTTTTGGATCAATCATCTTGAACGTATTTGGATAATAAAATCAAGCCATGATCAGATCCGTATCAAATATTTGATAATAGAAACCTATGAAACAAAAAGAAACCTAAATTAATAACCTAAAAATTGTGAATAAAACAAAATCTAGAAAAATAAAAAATGAATTTAAACTAACTATAACTTATAAACAAACAATGTTTATAATTTTGTTTCAAATATGATCTTAAAATTCTAGAAGCTTCAAGTTAATGGAGAAGAGAAAAATATTAATTTTTATTTTTTACAAATGATAGATAATTATTTTATTATTATTATTTTGAAATGAGATGGAAAATGAAAAAAAAATTAATTAATTAATATCACCAAATGATTTCATGAAAATGAGAAACCAACCAAGATATTATTTGATGAAGTATTGAACACATTATTCAAAATAGTCAAACTTGCTAATGAGAAAAAGAAAGAACACATAATCATAATTTAAACGGAAGTAAATAGTTGATAAAAATTAACGTTTTGTTTAAATTGAGATTTTTATGCTCGTTTCTAACTTTTGACATATACTCTTGTAATGAATATATCATACTATAGTGAATGTCTTAAGTTTGTCTGAAAGCAAGCCAAGGTATGGAACTATTTGAAAAGGTTGATTCTGTAGCTCATTATAATTATCAGGATTCTAATGGGGCCCTTGAAATTTTGTAAAAATATAGGGGGAGTTGTTGGGGCCCAACAGTCTGTGACAGGATAAATTTCAGTCATGAAGTTATCGAAAAAGGTATTCATCCCCTGCATTCCCTTTGAATTTAATGAGGTAACGAAAGGCTCATATGGAACATTAAAATCTGTCATGGTATGCTTAAGATAACGTTCTCGGTTTATCGTGATTTTATTGGGCTGTCCATTTTTAGGCAGCCACAAGTGAGACCAGTCTGTAGTGAAATAACCGTGCAGCTGTTATGACTTATCTCTGCTTAAAAATAGAACATAAACTTCGAGAATATCAACAACGATAATATCAATAATCTAATGAAATTTACGATTGGATGATAATCTAATCAATACATTTTTAAGCTCACCGATTACTTTAACATTTGTTCGATCTAGCTGAATAATTTTAAGATCAGAAGGTTATACTTCTGCATTAATTATTTGACATTCAAATAGAGGCATCACGTTTGATGATGCATCAGAGTCAACCATGCAATTATGTACATTCCTATTAAAAAATTCAAAGATTAATAAAAAAGGTGAGACATTTTTCCGGGTGGAAACAACGGGGTTCTGCTGATTTTTTATTGCTATCCCTAAAACAATTTTATTTACATTTGCTACCGTTTTTTCTTCTAAGTCCCTTTTGTCTTGAGGTTCATATGTTTTTTTAGTTGGGACATTTTTAGTTGTGTTTGAATAAATTTCTGTTGATTTTTTGCTGCTAACATCACTATTTTTACTGTTTTCAGCGATGCTTTGAAGCATTTTTTGCAAAATTAGTGAAAATTTCAGCAGTTCAAAAACATAAATATTTTCCCTTAGTTTTTTCAGAACTTTGATTAAATCATATTCTAAAACTGGGGTAGCTAAGTGTTTTCTAGCTTCAGTTTTCTTTGTTTGTTTAGGAAACACTTTTTTACTTGTTTCTATAGCGGGCTTGGTTTTCTCTTTACTCTTAGTGTTGTAAGGGTGGACAGTTTCAAATTTTGCTTGAAAGATATTGTCCGAAAAGTGCCCAAAAACAGGGGGCGATGATTCCTCCTCTTCTTGTATCTCTTCCTCAACCGTGTCATCAGAATTTTTAGGAGAGACAAAAATAGAATTGTCATACGCTTCTAATATCGTCTGAAAAGCATACTATAAATTTTTGAAATTTAGACCTTATGTGATTGGGTTTGGCCAGTTTGGAGGAAAATTCTTTCTAAAAGGAGGTTTAAACTTCCTTTTCTTGTTGATTCCTCCTCTACTGATCTCTTCAAGTAAACGACCTGATTGGACAGTTTTTGGAAATCTTTCTGCAATCTCTCTAAGTCTAAAGTTTCTTGTTGATTTTTTGTTTGAGGAGGCCTAGTGAGAATTTCTATTTTCTTCTTCGAGGATGAAGTTGTTTCAACTTCACTATTCAAATTATCTTTTAAGCTTAATATATCTTTCTCAATTTGACTTTCCTCCTCAAAGACTTCTAACAAAGTGTTCTTCTTGGACCTTTTAACCCATATGGCTATGTTATTGTGCAAGGCCTTAGCATAATATGCAACAATTAAACTTTTTGTTGGCATCAAATCTACAGGGATTTTGTTCTTTAACATTAAAAAACTTTGGTTGAAGTCTTTCACTTTTTCTTTAGGGTTCATTTTTAAGCTAGAGAGTTCCATAACCAAGAATTCTGGAGATTTATCATCTCCAAATTTCTCCAGAAAACAAGTTTTGAACTTGTCCCAAGAGACGATAGTCTGGGGCTATTGAGAAAAATACCAAGTGGAGGAATTTCCCTCAAAAGTATAAGGAAATAATATGCATACTACATCCTCGTGTTCAATGCTCCGGAGTCTAATGGCCAACATAAATTTCTTGATGTGATCCTCAGATGATTGCTTCGAATCTGGATCAAATTTGGGTAACCATTTCTCTAGATGTTTAGGTAATGGGTGTTAGGGTCCAAGTACAGCCACAACATCTTGATCGAGCCAAGGTCTAGTAGGATTATTTTGGTTTTCCATGGGATATTTTGGTGTCGAAGGATGAGATGATTCTGATGAATAACTTCCTTCGTTTGAAGACTCTCCTCCTGAAGAGGATGGAGAAGAACTGGGTGGAGACGGTGGGATACTAGATCCTCCATCTCCAGGGATAAGTGTTTCAACAGGATTAGTAGTATTTCTAGTCCCTACTATGTTTCTAGGAAGACTAGTGCTTTGAAGTTGTTCTTGTAAGTTTGTAAAGTCCAAGGGTTGATTGAGTTGTCTACCAGGTTGTCTAATACATGATAAGGCACTTTGAGTTCTTATAAGAAACTGGTGGACAATTTCCTGGACATCAATCCCTTGAGGGAGTGGTGTCACTGGTTCAACAAGAATATCAAGGTTATCATTTGTAGTAGTTGTTGTTTCAAGTGTAACATTTGTATTAGTGCGACTATGCAAAGTGATGGGACAACGATTTTTTGGAGGGGTCTTGCAACCTCCACGTGTCATCAATCAAATTCAGGCCCTCCTTCTAGTGCCATTTGTTAACGAGCATAAATGAAACACCGCCAAATGGAAGGTCAAATCCAGACCAAGGTTGTCTAAATACCCCAAGCCGTTTGGAATGAAATGACCTGGTGGGTTTAATGGCTCCATTGGCCAACTAAAGTCCTAAGAAATAATAAAAGAAAATAAACTAATATATAAAGATATGATACTTAATAATATAATAATTACAAATGTTCAAATGGAAACATGAATATGTGCATATGATTATAAACAGTTTATGTATAGTGTACAAGATTTGCTTGACATCTTGCAAAACAAATGTCTTTTGAAAGTGTTTATAGAAGAGATAAAGAAAGCACATACATTTTTCCATTTTCTTTTGAATATCTAAAGATCTAAAACTAACGAATGCTAATCAAATAGAACTAAAATAAGAATACGTGAACAGTCAAAAGCTAATTCATGTTGTTCTTATTTCACTAACAAAATATTTTAAATAAATAACATGTAAACTAACCTGTAATTAATTGACTAAACTGAATTTATATTCCTATGCAATTTCAAGACTTCTGACTGTCCTGCATATGAGGGAAACTTGTAACAGAATAGAGCTAATACTCCCAGAATAAACTCAAAGATTCATTGGAGCGAGAATATAACGACAAAATGATAAATGTATAGATCTAATGATCTTATAATAATGAACAATTATAAATAGAGGAAACTCAATACAAAACATTCATATAATCCATCATTCAATTAGCATAAATCAACAATAATTAAATGGCAGATCGATCACAGATGTAATATGGAACAAAAAATTACAGACATAATTAAAGTACTTAATAATATGAAATACCATATGATAACCAGACTAAATCAGCATCAAGCATTACGATATTTCATAGGATGGAGGAAAAAACATAATGGGGTAAGTGTCATACAGGTCTAAATCCAAATGATGAACAACTTCTCCATAATGGTATTCAAAAAAATTATATGCCCATAATGTATTGTTGATGGACAAATTTGACTTGCCATCAACTAGAAGAATAGATCTGGTCCTGGGTTGTCTAAATATCCCAAGCCATTTGGTGTAACCTATTCTAATGGGTTTAATGGCTTCGTTAGCCAACTAGGGTCCTAAAGATAGAAAAATGAAATAAACTAACTAAAGAAAAGATTCTAACAATCGACACAATAATTACAAAATTTTATCTAAGAATTTGAATATACAAATGATTATGAACAATTTATATACAGTTTACAAGGTTTGCATGAAATATTGCGAAAATGATTGTTTGATAAAGTTTATGAATCAAATATGAACAACACTTATTTTTGTTTTTTTTTAAAGATACTAAACAAATAAATACTAAATGAATATGATTGAAACAACGATACACAATCAATCAAAGCTAATTTATGCAATCACCATTTCATTAATAATTAATTTAACTAAATAACACACAGACTAACCTGCAGTTGATCAGCGAAACTGGTATTATCTTTCCGTGTTGTCTGAGCTCCTTCTTGTCCTGCTTGTGAGGAAAACCTCTGACATAAAAATACTAGTACTTCCAGAATAAATTCAAAGAAGTGTTTGATGTGTTGGAGTGAGAATACAGGAGCAAAATGATGACTGATTAAAAGTCATGTGATCTTATGATAATCAATAACTAAGAATGAGAGAAAACTCAATTCTGAGTATTGGTTTTATCCATCATTTAACATTAGGAATAAATTCAATAATAATCAAATGATAAATTGATCACACATATAGAATGGAATAACAAATTATGGACAACATATAACATTTAACAATATGAAAACACCATATGATTACAAGCTAAAACTAAAATCAACCATAATAACATTCTCATAATACAATAGTAATGAAAGAACGAAATGGAATAAGCATAACATAGTTCTAAAGCCAAAGATGAATTGATTTCCCATATTCTTTCTCAAAATCACATGCCCATACTGTAGTCGTGGAAGACTTTTTTGGGATAATATATTCTTAAAGATGAAAAAAATTAATTAATACATAAATGATAGAAATTAACCATGCATTGATAAAAAAGACTAAAGCTAATTTAAATCAATGCATAATCAATTATTAAAAGAATATGAATATATTATAATGAAAATAAAACCATTTTACTTACAGGACAAAAGCCATTAAGCAACTTGGAATACCATATTCTTCTTTGAAAAGACTCGTCCATTCTCCCAAAGATTCCAACCATCCGTTACTCCATTTGAAAAGAAGAAAAATTTTAAAAAATAAATAATATACAAAAGAGAAAGGATAAAAATCCTCCTCTCCAATTCTTGAATCTTCTATGGCTCTGAACTTTCTCATATATTTATACAATGAATGAACACTTTGGGCGTCACTAATAATTTTCGCCACCTGAAATTTGACTTGTAAAGATACACAAATATATCTCAAATCGTGCATTGTTTTGGGAAAATCTCTACGTGGAAGGTAAACGGGTCCATTTGAGAAATGTTTTTTCAACCGTTTCTTCAAATTCCTCATGGTTTGGCTGCAATCAGTCCTGCAAAATCGTTTGTTTGATCTTGACGCATTTCCAAATTTTATCTGTTGTTGTTCATAATGTTTTTTGTAGCAATCCAATATTATTTTTGGATCAATCATCTTGAACGTATTTGGATAATAAAATCAAGCCATGATCAGATCCATATCAAATATTTAATAATAGAAACCTGTGCAACAAAAATAAACCTAAATTAATCACCTAAAAATTTTGAATAAAACAAAATCTAGAAAAATAAAATAAATAACGAATTTAAACTAACTATAAGTTCTAAACAAACATTGTTTATAATTTTCTTTCAAATATGATCTTCAAATTCTAGAAGCTTCAAGTTAATGGAGAAGAGAAAAATATTAATTTTGGTTTTTTACAAAATCAAAGAAATGATAGATAATTCTTTATTATTATTATTATTATTATTTTGAAATGAGATGCAAAGTGAAAAAATAATTTAATTAATTAATATCACCAAATGATTTTATGAAAATGAGAAACCAACCAAGATATTGTTTGATGAAGTATTGAACCCATTATTCAAAATAGTCAAAGTTGCTAATGCACAAAAGAAAGAACACATAATCATAATTTAAACGAAAGTAAACAATTGATAAAAATTAACGTTTTTGTTTAAATTGAGATTTCTATGCTCGTTTCTAAATTTTGACATATACTCTTGTAATGAATGTCTCATACTATAGTGAATGTCTTAAGTTTGTCTCAAATCAATCCAAGGTATGAAACTATTTGAAAATGTTGATTCCATAGCTCATCATAATTATCAAGATTCGAATGGGGGCCCTTTAAATTTTGTTAACATTTAGGGGGATTTGTTGGGGCCCAACATGTATCCCAGCCAAAGATGTCTTCACTACTAACATTCATTACTATTTAAACTAGATTACGATTCACATACTCTTATCATGCAAGATAGAGTGCAATCCCCCAAAAATATATAGTATTACAAAAATAGTACAACTGGAAATCACTCTTGTAGGAGTTGGTTTGGCAAAATCATAACAAATTTTTATAAACATAAAAGAAAGAAACTAGTGAATAATAGAGCATATGATCTAAGATGGTTTCTCCATGTAAACAACAACATAATTATCATCTTCCTGTAGATAGACAAAATGAAATTGATATTCAGGAAATAATGCTAACAAATATTCAGAAATAGACTGGCTACAAAATCAAAGATTCTGTAGCTAGTCTTATTATTATCAAAGAAAATCGAAATTAAATCTTCCTATTTTAATTTTTCATAAAAAAAAAAAAAAAAATCTAACAAAATCATTTTTACCATTAGAAATTAGCAAGTGAAGGATCAGACAGTTCTGAATTAATGATGGCATTGAAGTTGGTTTCATTTTTATGATTAGATTACCAGATTTTTTGGGTCTTTTATTTGCTTGCTCTGCGCATTCTTTTAGCTCTTGGTTTTCTTGTTCAAGTAAATAATTGTGAGAAACCATATGTTTTACTTGTGCATGTAACAACATAATTTCCCTGTAATAACATTCTATCCAATCTAAGCAACTGTCACAATGTACTGGTGCAATAGCCGACCGATGTGGAATGTTTTCAGCAATGGGTATTTCATGTTTCCCTGTGGCTTGTTTCAAGTCATGACCAATGCCAGCGAAACCCTCTTGTCCTTTGAGACACGGAGGTAACCTAGGGACAAAATCATTAACCTGACCAACAATTTCATTTTTGAGAGATTGGTTATCCGGATCTTCCCGAGCACGAAAATCATTGATTTCTTCATCTGAACAGTGATCATTGACCTCACTCGTAGAGATCAATCTCAAATGATAATTTTTTCGATTCCTTAAACTCCTAGATATCAATCGACCATACCTCTTGTTTATGAAATTCAAATCTGGACTTTTCTTTTTCTTGCCTTTATGAAATTTCCTAACAGTAGGTTTGTCACTATGGTTCTAATTAGGTTCATTAGAAAGAACAGGGGAAACTTTTCCTTTTAATTTTTCAACTACCTGTTCCAACGATTTATTGGACAATAAATACATCGTGATTTCTTAACCATGAGGGTTTGCAAAGCAATGGAAACAGATTCATTAATTTCACAGCCATCTGGTGGAATGAAACCCTGAGTTTCAGTCACGGGACTATCAAAAATTGGTTTTACATTTAAAGGCGAGTTCACTGTGTTGTCGGTCTGGGAAAAACCATTTCCACTCAGGAAAATTTCCCAATTATCCTTGATTTATGATAGGTGAGATATAAATAGGATTTTTATGATCCTGTGATAAAAGAGGCTTGGCAGAGAATTCATGCTCTGTCTCTTAAAGAATTTTGACATTTTTTATAGACTTATTAATAGGTTAAACGATATGTTCAATTCAAACCCTATGAATAACATAAGAAGTCAGATGTGGTATAAAAAGACCAAACCATACCTTCCCTCGCAGGTTATAAACTGTTTCAAAATCAAAATAAGGTTGTGCCATCGTGGTTTCAATAGGTTAATAGGAATACCTTTAGGGAAACAGGTAAACTCACGAGAGACCATGAACAGGTTCCATGGAACATCCTCCATTTTGGCAATCTTAAACCAATTTTCACCTGCCTATGGAAGTCATGTTGCTTGGGCGACAGAGTCTTTTGTGACCTCCAATTTCACATCCCCGAACTTGGCCCTAAACCCATCAAATGTCTGCGCAAAGGCATGTGCGACTACAAGGTTGTAACCATCGAATTTCATGAGGAAGATATCCCAACCGTGAGCCTTCAAATCATCGATGGCATCATTGTGGGAAATAATATGTTGACATCCGTTCAGTTCGATTTGAACCACAAGGGCCATGGCCACCGTGAAATAGACCCAATAGATATCACAGGAGGGATACTTAGGCTTCCAATAAACAAGTAGCAGAGAGAGGTCTGTGAAAACTACAATGGCCCGAAAACTAGGAAGTTTGGAGACTGCCATAACTTAATAATATGAGTTTGGGAAAGAAAAAAACTAGATGGTTCGCAAAACTATGAGCCATTACTCATAATGAAAATCAAACCCTACACCAGTATCAAACACCAATTCGAATAATGAATGGTTTCATTAATGCACAAGACAACAGGGTGAGGTAAAGTCGTGGGTACATCAGACCTGTACCAAGCGACATGAATGTTGATATGACTTTTGAGAGCATGAAACCCATATCGAATGTTAACCCAATGTTTGCGCATTCATACATTTCACAAATTAAAACCAACGATCAACCATAGAACCAATTATGTCATGATACCCATAATACATAAAAATTGTGATAGTGAATCAATCAATGGGTTCATAAAACTTGAATCTTAGCAATATATGGGTGCCTTCAAACTAAAATTTCACACTACAACTATAACGTCAGTATCCCAAACCAAGGTTTTGTTTAAACTTCATGCTTACAATCATGAATTTTAAAACAAACAAATGGAAATTCAAATGAAAGAGTTAATAAGATAAGTTTATCCCAATCATCGCCTCGAAGCCCAAAAACATGACTGTTTATAAATTTAAGGAGGTGGCATCTACAGAAAGGTATAATATCTTTGTGGTGATTTTAATTGTGATAAAAATCAACAAAATGTTGGCTTCCAACAGTCTTTTATTGAGATTTGGTACTCTCTTAGAGTTGGTGCTCTTTTCTGTTGGTGTTGATAAACCTCGGAGAGTGTAGTCTCATGTAACAACATAATACAAAAGCTTACACATATATTGTTGGAAATACTGAGAGGGGGGTGAATCAATATTTAGAGAAATTAGTATTTTTGAACTTGTACTTCAATCATATCATGTATTCAATTTATATCCAATCATAAATCAATACTATCCAATGAACAATGAAAAATAGTATAATAGATACACCAATACACCTTGCACAATATATAAGAAATAATCATGTATTATTGTTCAAAGGAAGTAATGACTTCCAAAGGTAGCTACAACTTCCAAATAAAAAGGGAGGGATAAACCTCCAAAAGGAAGATACAATCCTCCAATATCAAGAGAGGTTTGACCTCTCCATCCTTACCCCTTCCTTCCACCTGATAATATATGAGAGATAATAAAAATTTACATTAAATTATCACCATCAACCAACCATCACATAGAACCTGATAATGCTTTCTGATACTTCTTCAACTTATGAAATTCCTCACTTCTTGGAAGACTCTGATCCTATATATAATATTACTCAATGTATTCTCTGAAACTCCTCCAAGTTTCACTCCTTGAATCCTCCCAGAAAAGGACTTATAGAGAAAATGGTAGACCTTATTCAATTCTAGTTTATTCAGGAGAGTGAACTTGTAAATAATGCCCCATGCTCAATATTCAACATCTAAATCTGAAATTGGTACATAGGAAACTATAGAACGTACTCTTTCCAATGAAAATTGTCTCACTTCATATGGATTATCTATGAAAAAGTTATGATTGTTTTACCCAGAACACTTGTTTATGACTAGCTTCAGGACTAGTCAAAAACCCTATCTTCCACAGAGTGTATCTCCACAATTATATCGAATAAAGAGATGAAATTGTTACCACAAGTATCTAGGTATGTATTCTCAATAGCCTCCGAATTTCACCATCTAAATCGTTCTAGAAACAAAGTTATAGCAAAAATGGTAATATGACTTGTAAATAACATACCTTAGAACACATCACCAAAAGACTTCATCCTCCCTTGAAATTCAACCTTATTTACTTCAGATTTCCTCAGAAATTCGACTCATATCTCCTTGTTCATTAAAAAACTTGTATGTGTTGAAAAATTAATGTATAATGAGATGCATTTATACCCTTTATTTCACTTCCTTTTAACATTAGGTCCGACATGTAGTTTCTTCTTCAATTCACATTGTCATATTCAAAACTTCATTTCTCCTCAATCGTGAGGATCTAGGTGACATGCCACATACCACCGGAAGTGGCATGACTTATACTATTCATCCATGGTTTTTGTATCTGCATGTGTAATTTCCTTCATGTCTATCTACTTCGATCAACTGTGGGGTCCAAAATCCAATGGCTAGGGTTGACATCAATGACAATAACCAATCTTCCAACAATCTCCCCCTTTGTAATTGATGGAAACACTCATTCTCCCCCTTTCATCATGATCCCAATTTTTCTCCCCCTTTGAAATCAATGGAAAAGGGTGGGATTACTCCCCCTAAGTTCAATGGCATAATGTGACCTTCTTCTTTGGGGCTGCTCCCCCTGAACATGTGGCACTCAATAATACTTCATCCTTATTTTTGGTCTTTGGGGATTTTTATTCCTTGGAATCATTTTGTGTGGCTTTTGTATTCTCTCTCTTCTTCATGTCTAGGATTTATATGTTGTTCGGTCTTCTTGTTTCATTTGCAACCAATCTTCCTGAGTTCTTTTATCTGATTTTACATTTTCGGGAGTCAAACGTAAGAGTGTATCCTTCATAACATATTTTGCTGACACTGGGGAGATTATGCTTCATATCTTCAACCAATAGGACTTTTCCTACTTTTACATTTTCACTTCCAATATTTACAGTGCCTTTTCCAAGTATTTTGGTAGATGAGTCATCTCCAAATACAACATTTCCACCATTTTTCTTCAAGATGACAAATTTTCTTTGATCTCTGGTCATATGAGATGAGCACCCAATGTATATGAACCATTCATCTTATTATTTTTATTCTTTAGCGACAAATGTTATTTGACAGTTTTCATTATGTGGAATTTCTTTCCTTTTCCATGTTGTAGTTGGTATAGGGACATTTGGCATATGATTATCTTCCTTCATCTCTCTGTAATCTCGTTCTTTGTGACCAAGATTATTGCACTTGTAGCATACAATATTTTGATCCATTAATGGGTCAAATGGATTATAATTTATGTTGACAGGTCTATGAACATTTCCATATCTACTATTTGCACCATTCATGTAGCTTGAGTAGTTATTCCTTTCATTGATTCTACAATTGATTGCCTTGTGTACAAAATTTTCACAAGTATAACAATGTCCAAGAAAGAAATTTTGATACTTGTGAGTAAGTGATCTTCTTTGTGGTGTGGTCCATCTGGGTTCACGATCTATTATTTTGTAGTTTCCTTCCTAATTATTTGTTTCATACCTGATGGGAGAGGATCTTCTTGATGTCTCATTCCTTCTGAATTCTAGTCTTCTATCTTGTTGTTCAACTTGCTCTGGAGTGTTGGTTTCATCATTTTAATCTTCCTTCTCTTATTTTGTTGTCTTCAAAATTTCATTGTATCCTAGTCCTGTCTTGTTGTTTGGAGATCTTTGAGTGCTAAGGATCTCATCTAATTTTTTAGTGTTTTTTTCGAACTTCTTCAACTTTTCTATTGTAAATAGTAGCTCCCCTTTTGTGTGATCCAATTCTTCTTTCAATTTCTCATAATATTCTAATCGTTCCTTCAAGCTATCAATGGTCTTTTCAAGCTTGTAATTCTCTTCTTCACAACTACTCAATTCACCTTTTAGTATTATGTTTGTGTTTCTAAGCTTGTTATTTTCAGTTTCAACATGCTTCAACTTTTCAAGATTCTCCTCTTGTTGTTCACTCTCTACATTGTCTTTGTACGACCAAAAGGAATCAAGGTTGGTTTCTTCATCTGAATATTCTTCAGAAATGATTTATTCTTATTTAGAACTCTTGTGATCATCATCTTGGGTTTCTTGGGTTATGAAGAGGACTTCTCCTCCATCATTATCTTCTTCATCACTCTCATCTGAGGAGATGTCATCATCCTTGGAGGAGAAGCTCTTTTTATTGTTGAGACTTCTCTTTTTATAGTAGCATTTTTCATAAATATGTCCTATTCTAACACAGTTAAATAATTTGAGAGGATACTTACCTTTTTATCTGACAGTTCCCTTCTCGAGCCTTCTTATGAAATTTTCTATTTGTTCATCAAGGTAATTATCCTTGTATTTTGTCTTATTTATGTATTTAAAGGTTGCTTTATTGTTTGGCTGGTCACTTTCTGTACCCATTCTCATTTCATATGCTATAAGAGACCCATGTAATTCATCCATTGTCATTTTGGTCAATTCCCTAGTTTCTTCAATGGCAGAGACCTTAGCATCATACTTCAAGAGAAGTGATCTCAACACTTTTTGTAAAACCAAATATTCAATGAGATATTCACCTAATCCTCTGTTAGCATTAAAAACTTCATCAACTCTAATAAAATAGGTTGTAATATCTTCCTTTTCATCCATATTCAAATTTTCAAATTATTCTCYRCGTCGTTGAAGCTTGACCTGCTTAACTTTTGGATTACCTTCATAAATACTCTTGAGTTTTTCCCATACCTCTCTAGCAGTGTTGCAGCCCATCACTTTCCTGGAAATGGTTGGTGCCAATGTTCCTAGAATAACATGTMTAGATTTTGAATTACAACTCATGAGMTTCTTCTCATTTGGATCGGTTGGAGCATTCTTTGGGATTACATAGCCATTTACAACTAAGTACCAAATGTCTACTCCCAAAGATGTTAGGTAAGTTTTCACTCTATCACTCCAGTATGCATAATTTCTTCCATCAAATCATTGAATCCCATTTGGAATGTTCTCGTGGTCATCCATCTCTGCTCAGGATTTTCCTTATAGTGGTTAAACTGTTCTGAAGGAAATCTGCTCTGATTCCAATTGTTGAAAATACTGAGAGAGAGGTGAATCAGTATTTAGAGAAATTAGTATTTTTGAACTTGTACTTCAATCAGATCATGTATTCAATTTATATCTAATCAGAAATGAAGACTATGCAATGAACAATGAAAAATAGTATAGGAGATACACCAATACACCATGCACAATATATAAGAAGTAATCATGTATTATTGTTCAAAGGAAGTAATGAATTCCAAAGGTAGCGATAGTTTCCAAATATAAAGGGAAGGATAAACCTCCAAAAAGAATATACAATCCTCCAATATCAAGAGAGTGTTGACCTGTTCATCCTTTCCCCTTCCTTCCACCCAAGAATATATGAGAGATAATAAAACTTTACATTAAATTATCACCATCAACCAACCATCACATAGAACATGATAATGCTTCCTGATACTTCTTCAACTTCTATAATTCTTCACTTCTTGGAATAATTTGATCCTGTAGATAATAGTACTCAATGTATTCTCTGAAACTCCTCCAATTTTTACTCCTTGAACCCTCTCAGAAAAGGATTTATAGAGAAAATGGTAGACCTTATTCAATTCTAGTTTATTCAGGAGAGAGAAATTGTACATAATACCCTGCGCTCAATATTCAACATCTGATTCTAACATTTGTACACAAGAAACTATAACCCGTACTCTTTCCATTGCAATTGGTCTCACTTTATTTGGATTGTCTATGAATAATTTACGTCTATTTTACCTGAAACACATGTTTATGACTAGCTTCAGGACTAGTAAAAAACCTTATCTTCCATAGAGTGTATCTCCAAAATTATAGAAAAAAAAGAGATGAAATTTTTACCATATGCATCTAGATATGTCTTCTCAATAGCCTCCGAATTTCACCGTCTGAATTGTTCTAGAAACAAATTTATAGTGAAAATGGTAAGATGACCTGTAAATAACATACCTTAGAACACATCACCAAAAGACTTCATCCTCCCTTGAAATTCGACCTTCTTTACTTCAGATTTCCTCAGAAATTTGACTTATATCTCCTTGGTCATTAATAAACTTGTGTGTGTTGAAAAATGGATGTATAATGAGATGTATTTATACCTTTTATGTATCTTCCTTTTAACATTAGGGTCGRCATATAGTTTCYGCTTCAATTCACATTGTCATCTTCAAAAATTCATTTCTYCTAAATTGTGAGGATCCACGTGACGTGCCACATACCACCATAAGTGGCATGAACTATACTATCCATCCATGTTTGTTGTATTTTCATGTGTAATTTACTTCATGTCTAGCTACTTCGATCAATTGTGGGGTCCAAAATCCAATGGATAGGGTTGACATCAATGACAAGAACCAATCTTCCAACATATATATGGTGTTCTTTGTGTTCATTGTGATGATGGCTTAATGTTCCCTATTATTGATGAATGGTGTTTTTTTATGAAAATAACTAATTGTGAATGAATAATAATATTTGAAGTGGTTGGTAACTAAGTTTT
Source organism: Picea engelmannii (assembly GCA_009831015.1). Lineage (NCBI taxonomy): Eukaryota > Viridiplantae > Streptophyta > Pinopsida > Pinales > Pinaceae > Picea > Picea engelmannii. Next base: position 905,030 of record ML778497.1, read on the forward strand.
GAAAGAAGTGTAAGAAGATCCCTACACTGATTCACACTCCCCCCCCCCTCTCAGTGTGGTCGGTGTGTCCAACAACCTAGTGGGACCATTTATTACCCACCAAAGTGGTCTTATTCATTGATAATGGCCACATTACATTTATTATCCCCCTTGGGTACATTATCCTATATTATCCTAGGTATCCCATATTATCCTCCCTAGGTACATTACATTAAGGGGGAGTGTTTGAACTATTAACTCATGCTTGTTTTATATAATATTATGTGATCATATGAGAAAGTTGTTGTTTGCTAATTTATTAATCATTGTGATAGTGTGCCTCTATATGAATAATCTTCTTATGTGTTTTGTAATATTGTTAGATCTAATTGAGTATGAGACATTCGCTTTAACTAGTTTACCTCGTGAATTAGTGTGTGGTATAAATATTAACTAAAACATTAATATGATAAAATGGTGTATCTTTATTAATACTATAAAATACGTCAAGAAAAACTAGGATATACAATTATGTGTCGACTTTTAAATTGAATAAAACAATAAACATAGTTTTGGTCTTGATGCAGGAGCATCTCTCCACATCAACCAGCCAACCAACCAACCCACGTCGATTCACACATTCAATCAAGAGAGGAGAATCCCTCCTTTCAAATTTGAATTTGAATATGATAAATGCATGTAAGGTCGTTGAGCCACGAAGCCGCGCTTTGTGCAGGCATAGCTGTAGATAGCCTTTAATGTTTGTAAGGCTGAGATATAGATTTGATTATGGACTAGACAACCCATTCATTGTAAATTGAATAGGGTAGGTAGCTTTGGAGGGAAGAGCTCAAAGATCCCCCTCATGTAAAAATATCATTGTATTTGTTTAGAGTAAGGAGATAGAGCAAGAAATAATAGAGCATAGTATAGAGTAAGAGAGAGTTGAGAGGGAGCTGAGACCTTGTTAAAGTTCATGCTCAGGAACACCATTGTAAAGAGGCATTTTTATTAATACAAACAGAAGAAGTTTTTCCTACATATTACTGTGTTGCGTGAATGTCTATGTGTGTTCAATATATGATGTGAATGTATGTTATATGTATGCATTTGCAGGAGTTATTTGATTTCAGGGTTGGAGGTCTTTGAGGCTTCACACGAGGAGAGTGTGACAAAACGCTACGGGTTCTGCAAGCCATGCATAAGGGTGCATTTCTGAATTCTGCGGATTCAGACAAAGGCATGCCAGGAGGGCACATAAGCTAAAGTCATTAACTCAGGAAGACCTCAAGGTTGTTGAATACCTTGGAGGCAATATTGTGTGAGAGAAGACACGGTGAGAAGATAGAAGCTTTGAGGAGTTCTGAAAAACTTTGTGAGGAAGGCATCGAGCATATGCGCAGGTCGCATTAAGGGAGGAACTCTGCTGTGAGTTCATAGAGAAACAAAATCACTATGGGATTCTACAAGAACTCTGCCAGGTGGGCATTAAGTTGGTGCACGAGTTGCATTGAGAAGGAACTCTGTTGTGAGTTCAACAGAAGTCAGAATCACTGAGGATTCTAGACACTCTACCAGGAGGGCATTGAGTAAGTGCGAGGGTACATGAGGGAAGAACTCTTTGAGTTCTGAATTTGAAGAAGAGTCCAAGCAGAAGGATCTTCATAGGGTTTTTGAATACCCTATAGATTCAGCAAGAGGTTGCTTGAGTAAAGGAGTGCCAGGAGGGCATCAAATTCTCCATCTGAAGGAGAAGAAAAAAGGATTTATTCCTTAGAGGTTGGAGATAGAAGCTTAGAAGGGACTTCGTTCCTTAGAGATCCGAGTTTGTGAGAAATATTAGGATGAATAGCACCTTGTGTGTGCAAAGACTCTGCAAGGAGTGCAGAAGTCGAAGAATCCTTTGAGGATTCAAAGAGAACAAAGCTCAGGAGGGAGAGTTCTTTTACACACAGAGGTCGTAAGAGGTTGCAGAGGCCAGAGAGAAAAACCTTTGGAAGGTCTGAGCTTAGGGAAGCTGAGGAGGAATAGTGGCATGCGAAACGCAGGCGAGACTCAAGACTGAAGAGCTCACATAAGCTAGGCAAAGGTCAAGGCCTTTATTCCTTGTAAAATTCTTCCAAGTTTAGGAAGAACATGCATGCTTAGGAGGAGCACAGCTACCGTCGGATTATACCGGGAAGAAGATCTGGACCGTAGAAGTTTCCACATCCAGGGATCAGCATAGGAGGTGCGCACAGGAGGAACAATTGTGAGCCGTCAGATCTCACATCGACAGTCGATAGTCGTTGGATTGGTCGAAAGCTGCATGGGGTTTAATCCTCACGCACAGAGTTGAGAATCTGGAAAAGTCCCAAAATAGTTGAGTTATTGGGATTTCGGAATTCGGGATTTCGGAGGTCTCGATGATGAGAGGTCGGGACACTCCACAGTTAAATTCCAAAAATAGCGAAGAGATCTGGACCGTCCATCTTAGGATGACATGTGGAAACAATCCAGGCTTTCGAGGAAAATCCCGAAAGGAGGGAATTTCAGTATTTCAGCTACCGGGAATGTGAGAGGTGAGAGTTCGAAGCTCTTGACTCGTAGAACCCCGAAAGGATCTGAGTCATTGGATCGAGAGGGGCTTAGATCCGTCGATCAAGATCAGGAGGAGAAAAATCCAGAATTCGGGATTTCAGTACTTCGGGTACCGAGAGTACTAGATGTCAGCAGAGATTTGATGCAATGAGATTCGTGAAATTCTGAAACGAGAAGTCCCAAATGCATTCAGAAGAGAATTTCTGGGAGCATTTCGGCATTCTGAATATCAAGATTATGGAAATCCTGCGGATGAGAGATCTGGGCTCTTACGGAGGAAAAATATAAAATTATCGGGGTCGTCGATTCGAGAGTGGATTGTGACCATTGATCTTAGCCAGGAGTAAATGGCCATGTCGTCACTTCAGCATTTCGAATACAGGAAGTGCGAGAGAGAAAGGGTAGAGGAGAACCTTGCAATGGGAAAACCTGAAACGTGAAAGTCCGAAAGGATTTTCTGGAGGCGTCATTTCGGCACTTCGGTATTTGAAAGCCTGAAATTGCAAAAGGTGAAGAACTGGGAAAATGCATTTCGGAATACTGGGTTTCGGCATTTCGGGGATCTTGAAGACATAAGGTCAGAGCATTTCGGCGTTTGAACACTCGAAATCAAGAAAGGAGAAGAAGGTTGGGACATAGGTATTTCGACATTTCGGGAATCGTCTTTTCGGGAGTCCAGAGGATGGGAAGTCGGGTGCTTTGCGTTAACAAACCCTAAAAGGGACTACGGTCATATAAGGGGAGGTCATGTGGAACAAGGGTATAGCCCAGGGGGATAAATGAAGTTAAAGTTGTTTCGACAAATCGACATTTCAGAGATCGAAAGATCAAGGGTCAAGGACTCTTGACATCGGGAAACTGAGAGTCCTGAAACCTGAAAAAATATATTCCCTATTGAAAAAAGGGGAACGGTCGTGTACAAAGGCCGTGAGAAAACAGAAGGACCTGTGGATCAAAATTTTGAGATTCCAGTGGGGAATCGGAAGAGCCGCTTCGGCTCAAAGGGGAAATTGAACGATCCTGTGAGAGGACCTTGACCCGATGGTTGGGGGTCGACATCAGTTGTGGTATCAGAGCTGAAACTGTGTTTGTATATTTCAGGCAGAGGGAGTAGAAAGGGAAAATACTATGATGCACGTCAAAGTGGTATCAGAGGCAGATTGAAGAGACAAGTAAAAGGAAGACAGAGTACTGGAAGCTCTGTAATGATTGTTTGCAGGTAGGCAACAATCAAGAATATAGTCAGAAGGACTATAGGAGAAGCTGAAGTAGCTCAGAGTTACAGAGTTACAGCAGCAAAATTTCCAGGAGGGCAGATTTACAGCAAGATGGCTACTGAGGGTCATAGAAGCGTTGGAAGGAAGAACCCGGAGCTGATGAGTAAGGAAGAAAGGGATGAAGAGCTCGCTGATATAAGGGTGAATATGGATGAGCTTGAATTTATGATGCGTCAAAATGCAAGATCGCGATGGGTATATGAATGGCCCATGGGGATGAAGGCAAAATGGCCAGTCAAGGAGTTGATGGCTAAAAGACAGCGGAGGTTGTTGAGAGGATGGTTGAGGCATACTGAAAACCTCAATGGACCTAAGGAAGTGGTTGAGGAATGTGAACCAGAGACTGGGAGAAATATTAGTGATGCTGAGGATGAAATGGGATCAACAAAAGATCTCAAAAACTGCCAGGAGGGCATAGCAGAAATTCCCAATTGCCAGGAGGGAAAAGAGTTGAGATTACTATGGAATCTCACAGACTTTCATGAGGACAGCTGGGGAATTTCACATTACCTGGAGGGCAATGAAACGAGGTCACTGTGGGATCTCATGGACTGCCAGGAGGGAAGCAGAAAAATTCCAAATTGCCAGGTGGGAAAGGGAACAAAAATGAGGCTATCTGAATGTCTCATGGACTCAGGAGTGAGTTTGAATCAACCCGAGGAGATGACAGAGCAGATGAGCTCAGAGACGGATTTGGATCAACCAGAGCAGCTGACAAGGGAAGATCGGAGAAATCTTCTAATGATTGGGGGAATTGGAATATTCCTGTGACTTAGCCCAAAGAAGGCCAAGATCTGTGTTGCCAATGAAGCAACGACAGAAGAAGGAAATCCAGTTATGACTGTCGTAGAAGAAATGGAGCATCCATTGATGACTTCCCAAGCAGGGGAAGAGGATGAGCATTCTAAGGAGTGGCTCAACATATTCATCCAGGAAGTTGAGAAGATTGCAGCATTGGAGCTTGCAGAAGCAGCAGAAGAAGAAGGGGCAGACAGCATGAGTTTGTCTGATCTGTGTGAACAGATTGAAGCCCTGGAGAGAAGGGTGATAGTGCAGGGCATGCACATCCAACAGGTGAGGTTGGAAACAAATGAACAGAGCCAGCCACTGGAGCAGCTAGACGAGGTGATCGATGAGATCAGAGAGCTGATGGTCGGATCACAAGAGACTACCAGGCAGGAGAAGCTGGGCACAAATGCAGCAGCAACAACGCAACAGAAGAAACAACGACAAAGAAATGAAGCAAGGAGACAGCTCCAGAAATTCGTTTGGGATCCAGGTGGATTTCAACAGCTGAGATGGGAAGCTCATGAGCAGGAGCTCATGAATTTTGTAGCTGAGGAGTATGATGCAAGAGCATCTCTCGACGTCAACTAGCTAGCCAACCAACCTATGTCAGTGCACGCATTCAATGAAGAGAGGTGCAACCCTCATTTCAAATTTGAATTTGAATGTGATAAATGCACGTAAGGCCGTTGAGCCATGAATCCGTGCTTTGCGCAGGCATAGCTGTAGATAGCCTTTAATGTTTGTAAGGCTCATATCTAGATTCGATTCTGGACTAGATAGCCCATTCATTGTAAATTGAATAGGGTAGGTAGCTTTGGAGGGAAGAGCTCAAAGAGCCCCCTCATGTAAAACGATCATTGTATATGTTTAGAGTAAGGAGATAGAGAAAGAAAGAATAGAGCATAGTATAGAGTAAGAGAGAGTTGAGAGGGAGTCGAGACCTTGTTAAAGTTCGTGCTCAGGAACACCATTGTAAAGAGGCATTTTTATTAATACAAACATAAGCAGTTTTTCCTGCATATTACTGTGTTTTGTGAATTTCTATGTGTGTTCAACATATGTTGTGAATGTATGTTATATGTATGCATTTGCAGGAGTTATTTGATTTCAGGGTTGGAGGTCTTTGAGGCTTCACACAAGGAGAGTGTGACATAATGTTGTGGGTTCTGCAAGTCGTGCATAAGGGTGCATTTATGAATTCTACAAATTCAGACAAAGGCATGCCAGGAGGGAATAGAAGTTGAAGTCATTAACTCAGGAAGACCTCAGGGTTGATGAATACCTTGGAGGCAATACTGTGTGAGAGAAGACACGGTGAGAAGACAGAAGCTCTGAGGAGTTCTGAAAAACTCTGCCAGGAAGGCATCAAGAATATGCGCAGGTCACATTAAGGGAGGAAATCTGCAATGAGTTCATAGAGAAACAGAATCGTTGTGGGATTCTGCAAGAACTCTGCCAGGTGGGCATTGAGTTGGTCAATGGGTTTCATTGAGAAGGAACTCTGCTATGAGTTCAACATAAGTCAGAATCACTAAGGATTCTAGACACTCTATCAGGAGGGAATTGAGTAAGTGCAAGGGTACAGGAGGGAAAAACTCTTTGAGTTCTAAATTTGAAGAAGAGTCCAAGGAGAAGGATCTTCACAGGGTTGTTGAATATCCTATAGATTCAGCAAGAGGTTGCTTGAGTAAAGGAGTGCCAGGAGGGCATCAAATTCTCCATCTGAAGGAGAAGAAAAAATGATTTATTCCTTAGAGGTCAAAGATAGAAGCTCAGAAGGGACTTCGTTCCTTAGATATCTGAGTTCATGAGAAAGATCAGGATGAATAACACCTTGTGTGTGCAAAGGCTCTCCAAGGAGTGCAGAAGTCGAATAATCCTTTGAGGATTCAAAGAGAACAAAGCTCATGAGGGAGAGTGCTTTTACGCATAGAGGCCACAAGAGGTTGCAGAGGCCAGAGAGAAAAACCTTTGGAAGGTCTGAGTTTAGGGAAGCTGATGAATAGTGTCATGGGGAATACAGGCGAGACTCAAGACTGAAGATCTCACAGAAGCTAGGCAAAGGTCAAGGCCTTTATCCCTTTAAAAAATTCTTCCAAGTTTAGGAAGAACGTGCATGCTTAGGAGGAGCACATCTGTCGTTGTATTAGACCGGGAAGAAGATCTAGACCGTAGAAGTTTCCACGTCTAGGGAGCAGCATATGAGGCGCAGATAGGAGGAATAGTTGTGAGCCGTCAGATCTCACATCGACAGTCGATAGTCGTTGGATTGGTCGAAAGCTGCATGGGGTTTAATCCTCACGCACAGAGCTGAGAATCTAGAAAAGTCACTAAATAGTTGAGTTATCAGGATTTCAGACTTTGGGATTTCGTAGGTCTCGATGATGAGAGGTCGGGACACTCCACAGTGAAAGTCCCAAAATAGCGAAGAGATCTGGATGATCCATCTTAAGAGGACACGTGGCAGCAATCCAGGCTTTCGGGGAAAATCCCGAAAGGAGGGCATTTCGGTATTTTGGCTACCGGGAATGGGAGAGGTGAGAGTTCGAAGCTCTTGACCTGTAGAAACCTGAAAGGATCTGAGCCATTGGATCGAGAGGGGATTAGAGCTGTCAATCAAGCTCAGGAGGAGGAGAACCAAGAATTAGGGATTTCAGTACTTCGGGTACCGGGAGTACTAGAGGTCAGCAGAGATTTGATGCAATGGGATTCAGGAAATTCTGAAACGCGAAGTCCTGAAGGCATTCAGAAGAGAATTGCCGGGAGCATTTTGGCATTCTGGATATCAGGATTTTGGAAATCCTGAGGACGAGAGATTCGGGCTCTTACGAATGAAAACTTCGAACTGATCAGCGCCATCGATTCGAGAGTGGATCATGACCGTTGATCTTAGCCAGGAGTAAAAGGGTTGTATCGTCACTTCAACATTTCGGATACCGGAAGTGAAAGAGAGTAGGGGTAGAGGAGAACCTTGCAACGGTAAAACCCGAAACACGAAAGTCTAAAAGGATTTTTTGGAGGTGTCATTTCGGCACTTCAGTATTTGAAAGCCTGAAATTGCGAAAGGTGAAGATCTGGGAAAAGGCATTTCAGAATACCGGGTTTTAGCATTTCGGGGATCCTGAAGACATAAGGTCAGAACATTTCAGCGTTTGAACACCCGAAATCACGAAAGGAGAAGAAGGTCGGGACATAGGTATTTCGGCATTTCGGGAATCGACTTTTCGGGATTCCAGAGGATGGGAAGTCGAACGCTTTGCGTCGACAAACCCCGAAAGGGACTGCGGTCATATAAGGGGAGGTCATGTGGACCAAGGGTATAGCCCAGGGGGCTAACTGAAGTTAAATCCGTTTCGGCAAATCGGCATTTCAGATATCGGAAGATCAAGGGTCAACGACTCTTGACATCGGGAAACTGAGAGTCCTGAAACCCAAAAAAATATATTCCCTTTTGAAAAAAGGGGAACGGTTGTGTACAAAGTCCGTGAGAAAACAGAAGGACCTGTGGATCAAAATTTTGGGATTCCAGTGGGGAATCAAAAGAGTCGCTTCGACTCAAAGGGGAAATTGAACTATCCT
>ML778497.1:923631-940850 GCA_009831015.1 Picea engelmannii
CTACAGAATCAAAGATTTTGTAGCTAGTCTTATTATTATCAAAGAAAATCGAAATTAAATCTTCCTATTTTAATTTTTCATAACAGAATGAAATAAAATCAAACAAAATCATTTTTACCATTAGAAATTAGCAAGCGAAGGACCAGACAATTCCGAATTAATGATTGCATTGAAATTGGTTTCATTTTTTATGATTAGATTACCAGATCTTTTGGGTCTTTTATTTGCTTTCTCTGCACATGATTTCAGCTCTTGGTTTTCTTGTTCAAGTAAAGAATTGCAAGCAATCAGACATTTTACTTGTGCCTGTAACAACAGAATATCCCTGTAATACCGTTCTATCCAATCTAAGAAATTGTCACAATGTACTGGTGCAATAGCTGACTGATGTGGAATGTTTTCAACAACGGGTATTTTGTGTTTCCCTGTGGCTTGTTTCAAGTCGTGACCAATTCCAGTGAAACCCTATTGTCCTTTGAGACATGGAGGTAACCTAGAGACAAAATCATACTGCTCAACTTGACCAACAATTTCATTTTTGAGAGATTGGTTTGTTGGACAACTNTGAATCAGTTGTTACTGTGCTTAAACAATTATATCCATTTTTAAATTCATTACAGAACTCTCAATGATGATCACAATAAATAAGTAGTAGAGTATTCGACATCAATCACACACATGTATAATACATAGACATATATTCCTGAGGACACCCATAAAGGGTGAAAACCTCTTCTTCTTTATATGATAATTATTTTCTGTACATTATCATTCTTATGAGAACCAACTCATAATGAGGCTACCACCTCTGTTTTTCAAGATGCTACTTGCTGAGAGCACCAAATCTTTGGTTTCTCTAGCACCCACTAGAAGGAAGTACAAAATCCCTGAATGTTCTAGCACCAGCTAGATGGAAGCACCAACTTCCAGTCATACAAACACCAACCTATATATCAGAGAACCAATGTTCTCCCTTGCACCACCCTGCCACCCTGGTTTCTCTGGCTACAACCATATAGAATCTATAAATCCCCGCGTTCAAGCACCTACTTGAAACTCTGAGGACAACAGTCCTCCCTAGCACCTCCCAACCACCCTAAAATGTAAAACTTTGCTTTCCGTGTATTTATTACAGTGATTCAATAGTTTTCATTAGCTTATCATTGTTCTGCTATGCTTCTCTACTCTGCCTACCTCAGTGTCTTCTTTCTTGCATCCTCTTTAGCTTTCTGATCTTCTCCTCTGTCTCAGCATGCACTCCTCGGCTTTCTCTTCTTCTCACAGATATGCCTCTCTGTTCTTTTCTTCTTCTATGCTTCAACTCTTGCACATCATGCTTTTACACGCATGCAACACTCAAGACAATAGCCACCCAATCTCTTCTTTGTACTCCATTTTTATAGTCTCAGTGCACCTTGTGCCTACTACATGCGTTATCCCACTGCATTCCATTTCTCCGTTCATAATGACTAGCACTTCTCATGAGGTCCTTTGGCTTCACTTACTGTAACAGTCTTTGACACACTTCCATATGTCAATTGACTCTATGATGAGTCTACTCTCCACTGGCAGTGGCCTGAAGACTCTTCGTCTTCTCTGTTTGTTATCACCTAATCATGTATGGGGGGTGTTTTCCTAGCAGGCGGCCCCCTTTCATGAAAAGATTTCAAGAAGTGGGTTAAAAACCCACGTATCCTAAGTTTTAGCGCAAAATGTGCATTTCATTAAGCAATAGGCTGATTTATGCGGCCAGGATTTGTGTGCCCGGATCAGTGGTTGGGATTCAATTCTGGACCCCCCTCATCGTTCTTCTTTTAATGGGGGGGGTCTGGAATGGAGCGTGCAAGTTTGAAGGGCCGGTATTTAAGTGCCCATATCTACGACTGAGGTTCAATTTTGGACCCCCCCCCACCTTTCTGCCTTTAACATGAGGGGGGGGTTCTGGAATGAGGCAGTTTTGCATAGGCCCCTCCTAAACCTCTTACCACTTTCTCCTCCATTTACCACCTTTGCCTCCTTCTACCATGTGTCTTCCACCCAGCCTATCTCCTTCCCCTATCACATCTTGACTCTCCATGTCATGAACTCCAAAATAAATCTTGGCTTCTCTAGCTCTGCTCTCGATGATGTGACCATGATATATGACCACTGGATAGCCATTTGAGCACTTCATTCTTCAGATCAACGTTCCACGTTCCGTGGTGATCGAACGACTATCCTCCACCCCGGAACTTCAGCTTTCAAGACTTTGGGGGAGTTTTGATGCTAAAAATACCAAAACTAAACTCCTGGAATGACGTCACTTGATGGCATGACATGATCCATGTGGCTTCCACGTGTCACTCAGAATTGTGATTTCCAGGTTCCTGAAATGTCGAATCATCTTGACACTTGTTGTTGTCTGATCGTGCCACGTGTCATTGTTGGCGTAGTCTTACACCTGTCCTTTCTGACGTGGTATGCCACATTCACCTCCTGGATATGATGGCTCAAATTCTTCCTTGATACAACAACTAGGATTATTTCGTGATTTCACATATCACGAGTTCAAGAGGTTAGCGAACCCCATTACTTTGACTTTCCAGTCAGCGAAAGGATGATCTTTTTTCACATATCCTTCTTGGATCAACGGTCCAGACTTGTCCTCAATCCAACGACTGAGATTATATCGTGATTTCTCATATCATGAGTTTGAGAGGTTAGGGAACCTCCTTCCTTTGACCTTTCAGTCAACGAAATGATGATCTTTAGCCACGTGTCCTTCTTGAAGACGGACGGTCCTCCTTCTTTCGGGATATTGTGAACCCGCTTCACTTTTCACTTTGAATATCATGCAGGTTCTCCTGGATCAGACGATGGTCAGTCCCCACGCTAAGATCTAATGACCAATATCTGTCCTCCATCTGCATGCTCCTCCTATCTTAATTTAGATCTGATGATCATCGAGAATTCTGAATGGGATCCAATGATCACTGTCGCTTCTCCTTCCTGTGTGTTCTTGCCATCAATGACAAGTGCATTGTTCCTGTGAACATGCCAACATGGTTATTCGGATCTTCCCGAGCAAGGAAATTGTTGATTTCTTCATCTGAGCAGTGATCATTGACCTCGATCGTAGATATTGAGCTCAAATGATCCTTTTTTCGATTCCTTAAACTCTTAGATATCAATTGACCAGGCCTCTTGTTTATGAAAATCAAATATGAACTCTGGTTTTTCTTACCTTTACGAAATTTTCTAACAGTAGGTTTGTCACTATGGTTTTGATTAGGTTCATTAGCAAGAACAGGGAAAATTTTTCCTTTTAATTCGTCAACTACTTGTTCCAACGATTTCTTGGACAATAAAATACATTGTGATTTCTTAACCATGGCGGTTTGCAAATAAATGGAAACATATTCATGAATTTCACATCCATCTGGCGGAATGAAATCCTGACTTTCTGTCATAGGACTATCAAAAAATGGGTTTACATTTAAAGGCAGGTTGACTGTGTTGTCGGTTTGGGAAAAACCATTTCAACTCAGGAAACTTTCCCAATTATCTTCTATTTGTGATAGGCGAGATATCAACAAGATTTTTATGAGCCTATGATGAAATAGGCTCGACAGAGAATTCATTCTTTGTCTCTTAAAGAATTTCGACATTTTGTATAGGCTCATTACCAGGTAGAACAACATGTTCAATTCAAACCCTATGAATAACATAAGGAGTCGGATGTGGTATAAAAACACCAAACCATACCTACCCTCGCAGGTTATAAACTATTTCAAAATCAAAATAAGGTCATGCCATCGTGTTTTTAGTAGGTTAATAGGAATACCTTTAGGGAAGCAAGTAGACTCGCGAGAGACCATGAACAGGTTCCATGGAACATCCTCCATTTTGGCATTCTTAAACCACTTTTCACCTACCTGTGGGAGTCTTTTTGCTTGGGAGAAAGAGTCTTCTATGACCTCCAATTGCACATCCCTGACCTTGGCCCTAAACCCATCAAATGTCTATGCAAAGGCCTGTGCAACCGCAAGGTTGTAACCATCAAATTTCCTGAGGAGATATCCTGACTGTGAGCCTTCAAATCGTCGATGAAATCATTATGGGAAAGAATATCTTGACATCCATTCGGTTCGATTCAAACCACAGGGGCCATGGCCATCATGAAATATACCTAATAGATATCATAGGAGGGAGACTTAGGCTTCCAATAAACGAGTAGTAGAGAGAGGTATGTAAAAAATACAATGGCCCAAAAACTACGAAGTTTGGAGACTTCCATAACTTAATAAAATGAGTTTGGGAAAATGAAAAACTAGAGGGCTCGCAGAACTATGAGCCATTACCCATAATGAAAATCAAACCCTACACCAGTATCAAATGCCAATTCGAATAATGAATGGTTTCATTAATGCACAGGACAACAGGGTGAGGTAAAGTCGTGGGTACATCAGACCTGTACCAAGCGACATGAATATTGATATGACTGTTGAAATCATGAAACCAGTATAGAATGTTAATCAAATGTTTGTGAATTCATACATTTCACAAATTAAAACCATCGATGAACCATAGAACCAATTAAGTTATGATATCCATAATACATAAAAATTGTGATAGTGAATCAATCAATGAGTTCATAAAACTTGAAGCTTAGCAATATATGGGTGCCTTCAAAGTGAAATTTATTAGGTAGACAATACAACTATAACATCTTTATCCCAAACCAAGTTTTTGTTTAAACTTCATTCTTACAGTCATGAATTTTAAAACAAAACAAATGAAAATTCAAATGAAAAACTTAATAAGATAAGTTTATCCCAATCATCGCCTCGAAGCCCAAAAACATGAGTGTTTATAAATTTAAGGAGGTGGAAGCTACATAAATGTATAATCTCTTTGTGGTGATTTTAATTGTGATAAAAATCCACAAAATGTTGGCTTCCAACAATGGCGACATATTGCGAGAAACAATTATCTCTGCATCACCAAAGCATTTATGTCAGGGGGTCAGATGAAATAATTTTTTAGAAACAATCAACAATGGATCAAGCACTACAATCATAACTCATTTAATAAATAAGTTCAACATCATATGTATTTATGTTCAAAAATGTAATCTGGTATCTAATTTAGATTACGAGTGTAGCAATGTTTATACAGATAACTTCAATAACGTTGACAGGGCCATTGCTACCAGCAGATGTCCATAGCCTTGGCAAGGATGTCATTTAGTCGACTCTAGTACCTCTATCCTATCCAAGAGTTGTCCATTCATGATAAAAACATCTTTATACTTTATCAAATCAAAAGACATACCTGAGAATCTTCTTAAACCTGACACTGCTTCGCCGCCAGCGGGCCTGTTCAGTGCCCTGACAAAGTTGCCTTGGTATCATGATTGCATTTACCCGCTGCCATAAGACTTTTTCAGTGTATCGGAGGGTTTACAAACACTTCCCACACATTACAGTTCTTTCAACCCTCTAGAATTTGTTTATAAATTTGGGGAAAACTTCATGATTTTCAAGAGAGCTGGGTGATACTGAAAATCTCATAGAATGAAAATATTGATCAATTACAAATTATTTTTCTGTTTTGATGACTTTCATCATGATTTGGACAGTTATATTTCTGTTAAGAAATCCTCTCTAGGATGGGGAATCACACTGAGTTGTTTTCATTAAAACATGGACGATGTTATAAATTTGTTAAGGATAATCGCGTCTTCCTATAATTTCAATGAGAAACTAGAAACACTGATTTGAACAGAGATGTACTTATGCTGGTGTGAGTTTAACATTTTATGTTCAGATGTTTGAGATGTTAACAAATTCTGCAAATGAATGAGAATTCAAATTCCCTTCAACAAATGAAATGGCAACTTAGAGATATTTATTTAGTAAACAAATCAAAATCAAGAAAAATGAAAAGAACCAAAATAAAAAATAAAAAATAAAATCAAAATATTTACAAAAAGGTGGATTGGAAATCATCAGGTGAAATACTTCTTGAGAGCCCATCCATTCACTGGGAAAGTGTCTAGCTATCCCTCCAAATTATGCATATGGAAAGAGCTAGGACCCAATTTTTTAGAAATTACAAATGGTCCCAGCCACAGGATTTGGAACTTGGTATGTTCCCCCTTACCCTCATGGGCTTTGTCCCACTTGAGAACCAAATCTCCAATGTCAAAATTCCTATCAGAAGATGAGTTCGAATCAAACCATTTTTTTACAATTTGTTGGTGCTGACCCAGTTTCTCCTTGGCTTGTGTTCTCGCCTCTTCTAGTTTTAATAAAGCATTTATCCAATTTTCTAGAGGAGGACCCTCTTCTTCTTGAAATTTTTGCGACAGTTGCAGAGAAGGAAGTAAGACATGCGGGGGGAGAATGGCTTCTCTTCCATAGATAAGGAAGAAAGGGGAATTACCAATAGAGGCCTTTGGAGTTACCCTATCAGCCCAAAGTGCATTATACAATGCATTATGCCAATTCTTATGGTTTTCAGAAATTGTCCTTCTGATAATTTTGATTAAATTCTTATTTGTCAATTATGCTAGGCCATTCCCTTGAGGGTAGTAGCTTGCAAAATATTTCAGTTTAATCCCTTTTTCCAGAGCAAAAATGTTCATATCAAGGGACGAAAAGTAAGAGGCATTATCGAAAACTAGACATTCAGGAATTCTGAAACGAGTAATGATGTGGGAGTTCAAAAAAGATACTACCTGATTGGTGTTGACCACTTTTAAAGGTACAACTTCAGAACATCTTGTAAAGTAGTCTGTTGTTGTAAGAATGTACTTATGTTGTTGCAAAGAAGGGGCATTGACTGGACCTATGATGTCTAGACCCCATTGTTGAAACGGTGCATCTATAGTAACAGGTTGCAAAGTAAAAGATGCCTTTTTCACCTGACCTGCAAACTTTTGGCAGATTACACATTTGCGGGACATCATATGGGCATCTTTAAACAAGGTAGGCCACTAGTACCCAACCCTTAGCAGTTTGTGGATAGTGGTATCTCCACCAAAGTGACCACCGACTTTAGTTGCATGAAGTTCGACTATCACTCTTCCGGACTCCTCCTTTTCTAAACAACGAAGAAAAACACCATCAAAGTTCTTTCGAAATAATATATAATTGATTAACTGGAAAGATGCAGATTTAAGCCTAAGTGCTCTTCTATTTTTAGAATCAAGATTGCGGGGAGAAGATCCATGCGTTAAATAGAATCTAATGTTCTCATACCAAGAATTGGGTGTAGCTTGTGCACAGCTGATTTGTTTTTCATTATGCCGATCTACAATTGATGTATTTATTTGACATTCTTGTTCCTCAACCGAATCAACCACTAGTTTACACAGGCCTTGACCTATAACAATTTGTGCAGGAGTTATTTCAAGGTCATATTACTGTAGTGATGTCATCCAATTTTCCCTTTTCTCACCCAACTCTTTTTGTACTAACAGGTTTCTCACAGCCGAGTAAGGAACAACAACTTTGGTTCTGGCTTTTAGCAAGTAAGCCCGTAAGTGTTTCATTGCTTTAAAAACAACATATGTCTGCTGATCTACCACTGGGTAATTAAGTTCTGCTCCTTTAAAATTTAAACTCATGAAGGCAATGGGTATCTCCTTTCTTTCAGCATTTTTTGTGTAAGTACAACAACATAAGATCGGTCAAATGCAAAAGTGTAAAGAGTGAAATCCTAAGAAAAATCTAGACTCATCAAAGAAGGGGATTCTATTATTGATTTTCTAATTGAATCGAAATCCTAACTTTCTTGAGGTCCCCATCGATACAAAACATCCTTTTTAATTAAATTTTGTAACAATCTAACCATTTCTGAGAAACTCGGGACAAATCTCCTGACAAAAATAATCTTACCCAAAAAGGATTGCATGGATTTTTTGGAATATGGAGGGGGAAGTTTAGCAATGTCTTGGTTTATTTCCATATAAATAATCATTCCATATTTAGATACTATGAACCCAAACAATTTTCCCTTCTCTACTACAAAGACTGATTTCTTGGGGTTGAGAGATATGTCGAACTTACGACATTGTTCCAAGACAGCCCTAAGGTGAGACAAATGATCTTTCTTGTTTTTAGAAAAGACGGTGACATCATCAAGATAGACCACAACTGACTGGTTAATGAGGTCATGGAAAGCAATGTCCATTTCTCTCTGGAAAGTGGCACCGACATTTATCAGTCCAAAAGACATTTACCTGTAGGTGTAAGTGCCCCATGGGGTATGGAAGGTGGTTTTAAGTTGGTCTAACGGAGACATAAGGACCTGGTTGTATCCCAAAAAACCATCTAACAAAGATAGTCTTTCGGAACCAGACACCTGTTGTAGAATCTATTCCATTGGAGGATCTAGGTAGTTGTCTTTGTCAGACGCTCGGATTAAGTTACGAAAGTTAAAACAAAGTCGAATTTCACCAGTTTTCTTCCTTACAGGGACTAAATTAGACACCCACTGAGTCTGGGGATTCACGGGGATTACATGTTGTATGATGTTTGGATCAAATGTTTTCAAGTCATCATACATCTAAGAAAATAGATCTTTAAATTATTTAAATAATTTTATGAAAGAGGATCTCTCTTGCTCAGAGCATCCCTTTCCCACATTGATATTTTGAGGATTATATTTTGTTCCTAAATTAACAGTTTCATAGATCAAAGAGGAACTGTTAGTTTTATAGTTGACTACCCCTATAAACTTATCATGCAAGTCATAGAACTTTTTCAATCTCACAATAGATCTGGGGATGGAGTTTACTAGCTCGGATGTTGATTCAGGAGATCGAGGATCAGATATTACCATGAAGTCTCGAAGATTCTCATCATGAGTGCCTTCATCAATGGCTGCATCCTGGAAGGTGTCTTCCATATGAAAAAAAATTATGATCTGCTAGTCATCATCGGATACTCTCCAATTTGAGATGTTATTCGAAATCGACGGTCTGAACAACAATTCGATCGAAAATGCATTAGGAGAAAGACCTTTGTTAAGGAACAATTTAGACGCAACATTGGCTAGTAAGTTGTCTTTTGAATTACTCATCCTAGGAATAGAATTTATATTAAATGATGAAAATTTATGCATTAAACTCCATACCTCAGTTTAGTAGATTTTCAAATGCGATGACAAACAATGTATGGCATTTCTTACCTTCTTGAACACGATTTATGAATCATTGAATAGTATAAAATTTCTCACGTCCATATCCAATGCTCTCCTAAGTCCTTGTAGAAGCGCTTCGTACTCAACCATGTTGTTAGTGCATTCAAACTCTAATCGACAAGCAATAAAATTTTTATTGCTTGTAGGATCAATGAGTACATAACCAACACCTTATCCTTCTTGGCATTTAGATCCATCAAAATATAAGGACCAGATATGTGCGTCATTAGTACTGCTTGGTGCATTTGGTGAAGCTGATATCTGAGTGCAAACCATTACTTCAGATTGTTTTTCTGGGTTTGTGTAGACGGGAAAAATTGATCGTCCATCAACTGAAAGAGCGAGTTCGGTCTGGGGTTGTCTAAATAACCCAAGCCGTTTGGTGTAACTTGTTCTGACAGGTTTAATGGCTCCGTTAGCCAATCTAAGAATCATAAAAGAAACGAATAAAAGAGAGAAATAACTAACTAATTACTAAACACACTATATATATGTACATATGTTCAAATGTAACTATAGTAGTTGTATTTAAGCAGAAGATATACAAGTCTCGTTTATTTACATGATTTACAAGATGCAAGTTTTAATCAAAACTTACAAAAATCGATGTGAAAAATGATTGCTTCTAGGAAGCAAATAAAGAAAGCACATAAAAATATTTATCATTTTTCTTTTATAAATTTAAAGAATCTTGCAAAAAAAGGTTAATGAAACATGAACATGTTGATAGTCAAAGCCGAACCATACATTCTAGTTTTAATGATATGTAAATGACAGAAAAATACAAAGAAGCTATCATGTCAGTGAATTAGTGAGGTGTATCCAAGCATCTACATGAGTGGCGAACATCCAACTACCATGTCCAAGAGAGAAATATGCAATGAACCTTATGACTGTTCTAAATAAATTCAGAACATATATTGGCAGCTTAGGTTTTAATGACAGAAAATGAAACACAAACATAAACCCGTGATCTCATAATTATACATGATTACAACAAGATAAATCTGGAAGCAATCTATGCATTTTATCATTCAATTTAAAACTCAAAGATAAATCCCATTATTTAAATCGAAGATATAATAAGAGCATTTGTATTTTGATGAAGTAAATGATAGATGGTATTTATAATATAAACCTCCTACACATCACAGATCATTTAATCTAAAGATATCAGACATGTACATGTAACAGGATTAAAAAAAACATAAATAACAACATTATAAACAAAAGGCTAAAGCCAAAATGCATATATGTCGTTCTATTAAGTTTTGGGAATCACTTGTCCATTCTGTAGTCCTAGAAGAAATTTTTTGAATAATAGACTTTAAAGATTGAAAAAATTAATACATAAATGATAATAATTAACCATGTATTGATAAAAAAGACAAGCTATTTAAATCAATGCATAATCAATTATTCAAAGAATACGAAGATATTATATGAAAATAAAACCATTTTACTTATAGGACGAAAGCCATTAAGCAACCTGAAATTTCATATTCTTTTTGAAAATACTCGTCCATTCTCCCAAAGATTTCAGCCATCCATTACTCCATTTGAAAATAAATAAAAAGTTTACAAAAGCAATAATATACAAAAGAGAAAGGATTAAAATCCTCATCTCCAATTCTTCTATCCTTTTGGCTCTGATCTTTCTCATGTATTTATAAAATGAATGAAGAGTCTGGGTATCACTATTAATTTTCGCCACCTGAAATTTGCCTCTAAAAGAGACCCAAATATCTCTCAAATAGTGCATTTGTTTGGGAAAATCTCTACGCGGAAGGTAAATGGGTCCATTTTGGTTCTGGGTTTTCAACATTTTCTTCACATTCCTCACGGTTTGGCTGCAATCAGTTCTGCCAAATCGTCTGTCTGATCTTGACGCCTTTCCAAATTTTATCTGTTGTTGCTCATAAAATTATTTGTAGCAATCCAAAATTATTTTTGGATCAATCATATTGAACGTATTTGGATAATAAAATCAATACATGATCAGATCCGTATCAAATATTTGATAATAGAAACCTGTGAAACAAAAAGAAACCTAAATTAATAACCTAAAAACTGTGAATACAACAAAATCTAGAAAAATAAAAAATGAATTTAAACTAACTATAACTTATAAACAAACAATGTTTATAATTTGCTTTCAAATATGATCTTAAAATTCTAGAATCTTCAAGTTAATGGAGAAGAGAAAAATATTAATTTTTATTTTTTACAAATGATAGATAATTCTTTTATTATTATTATTTTGAAATGAGATATCACCAAATTAATTAATTAATATCACCAAATGATTTCATGAAAATGAGAAACCAACCAAGATATTATTTGAGGAAGTATTGAACACATTATTCAAAATAGTCAAACTTGCTAATGAGCAAAAGAAAGAACACATAATCATAATTTAAACGAAAGTAAACAGTTGATAAAAATTAACGTTTTGTTTAAATTGAGATTTTTATGCTTGTTTCTAACTTTTGACATATACTCTTGTAATGAATATATCATACTATAGTGAATGTCTTAAGTTTGTCTCAAAGCAAGCCAAGGTATGGAACTATTTGAAAAGGTTGATTCTGTAGCTCATTATAATTATCAAGATTCTAACGGGGCCCTTTAAATTTTGTAAAAATATAGGGGGAGTTGTTGGGGCCCAACAGTCTGTGATAGGGGAAATTTCAGTCATGAAGTTATCGAAAAAGGTATTCATCCCCTGCGTTCCCTTTGAATTTAATGAGGTAACAAAAGGCTCGTCTAGAACATTCAAATCTGTCATGGTATGCTTAAGATAACGTTCTCGATTTATCCTGATTTTATTGGGCTGTCCATTTTCAGGCAGCCACAAGTGAGACCAGTCTATAGCAAAATAACCGTGCAGTTGTTCTGACTTATCTCTACTTAAAAATAAAACATAAACTTCGAGAATATCAGCAACGATAATATCAATAATCTGATGAAATTTAAGATTGGATGATAATCTAATCAATACATTCTTAAGCTCACTGATTACTTTAACATTTGTTCGATCTAGCTGAATAATTTTAAGATCAGAAGGTTATACTTCTGCATTAATTTTTTGACATACAAATAGAGGCATCATGTTTGATGATGCATCGGAGCCAACCATGCAATTATGTACATTCCTATTAAAAAATTCAAAGGTTAATAAAAAAGGTGGGACATTTTTCCGGGTGGAAACAATGGGGTTCTGCTGATTTTTTATTGCTATCCCTAAAACAGTTTTATTTACATTTGCTACAATTTTTTCTTCTAAGTCCCTTTTGTCTTGAGGTTCATATGTCTTTTTAGTTGGGACATTTTTAGTTGTGTTTGAATCAATTTCTGCTGATTTTTTGCTGCTAACATCACTCTTTTTACTATTTTCAACGATGCTTTGAAGCATTTTCTGCAAAATAAGTGAAACTTTCAGCAGTTCAAAAACATAAATATTTTCCCTTAGTTTTTTCAGAACTTTGATTAAATCATATTCTAAAACTGGGGCAGCTAAGTTTTGTCTAGTTTCAGTTTGCTTTGTTTGTTTAGGAAACACATTTTTGCTTATTTCTGTAGTGGGCTTGGTCTGCTCTTTACTCTTAGTGTTGTAAGGGTGGACAGTTTCAATTTTTGCTTGAAAGATATTGTCTGAAAAGTGCCCAAAAACAGGGGGAGATGAGTCCTCCTCTTCTTGTATCTCTTCCTCAACCATGTCATCAGAATTTTTAGGAGGGACAAAAATAGAATTGTCATACGCTTCTAATATCGTCTAAAAAACATACTGTAAATTTTCGAAATTTAGACCTTATGTGATCGGGTTTGGCCAGTTTGGAGGAAAATTATTTCTAAAAGGAGGTTTAAACTTTATTTTCTTGTTGATGCCTCCTCTAACGATCTCTTCAAGTAAACGATCTGATTGGACAATTTTTGGAAATCTTTTTGCAAGCTCTCTAAGTCTAAAGTTTCTTATTGATTTTTTGTTTGAGGAGGCCTAGTGAGAATTTCTATTTCCTTCTTCGAGGATGAAGTTGTTTCAGCTTCACTATTCAAATTATCTTTTAAGCTTAATATATCTTTCTCGATTTGACTTTCCTCCTCAAAGAATTCTAACAAAGTGTTCTTCTTGGACCTTTTAACCTATATGGCTATGTTATTGTGCAAGGCCTTAGCATAATATACAACAATTAAACTTTTTGTTGGCATCGCATCTACAGGGATTTTATTCTTTAACGTCAAAAACCTTTGGTTAAAGTCTTTCACTTTTTCTTTAGGGTTCATTTTTAATCTAGAGAGTTCCATAACCAAGACTTCTGTAGATTTATCATCTCCAAATTTTTCCAGAAAACAAGTTTCGAACTTGTCCCAAGAGACGATGGTCTGGGGCTATTGAGAAAAATACCAAGTGGAGGCATTTCCCTCAAAAGTATAAGGAAATAATATGCATACTACATCCTCGTGTTCAATGCTCCGGAGTCTAATAGCCAACATAAATTTCTTGATGTGATCCTCAACTGATTGCTTCGAATCTGGATCAAATTTGGGTAGCCATTTCTCTAGATGTTTAGGTAATGGGTGTTGGGGTCCAAGTACAGCCAAAACATCTTGATCGAGCTAGGGTCTGGTAGTATTATTTTGGTTTTCCATGGGATATTTTGGTGTCGAAGACTGAGATGATTCTGATGAATAACTGCCTTCATTTGAAGACTCTCCTCCTGAAGAGGATGGAAAAGAACCGGGTGGAGACGGTGGGATACCATAACCTCCATCTCCAGGGATAAGCGTTTTAGTAGGATCAGTAGTATTTCCAGTCCCTACTGTGTTTCTAGGAAGATCAGTGCTTTGAAGTTGTTCTTGTAAGTTTGCAAAGTCTAAGGGTTGATTGAGTTGTCTACCAGGTTGTCTAATACAGGATAAGGCACTTTGAGTTCTTATAAGTGATTGGTGAACAATTTCCTGGACGTCAATCCCTTGAGGGAGTGGTGTCACTGGTTCAACAAGAATATCAAGGTTATCATTTGTAGTAGTTGTTGTTTCAAGTGTAACATTTGTATCAGTGCGAATACGCAAAGCGATGGGAGAACGAATGTTTGGCGGGTTCTTGCGACCTCCACGTGCCATCAATCCAATTCAAGCCCTCCTTCTAGAGCCATTTGTTGACAAGCGTAAATGAAACACCATCAAATGGAAGGTCAAATCTAGACCAAGGTTGTCTAAATAACCCAAGTCATTTGGAATGAAATGACTTGACGGGTTTAATGGCTCTATTGGCCAACTAAAGCCCTAAAAAATAATAAAATAAAAGAAACTAATATATAAAGATATGATACTTAATAGTATAATAATTACAAATGTTCAAATGGAAACACGAATATGTGCATATGATTATAAACAGTTTATGTACAGTGTACAAGATTTTCTTGACATCTTGCAAAACAAATGTCTTTTGAAAGTGTTTATAGAAGAGATCATTTTTCCGTTTTCTTTTGAATATCTAAAGATCTAAAACTAACGAATGCTAATCAAATAGAACTAAAATAAGAATACGTGAACAGTCAAAATCTAATTCATGTTGTTCATATTTCACTAACAAAATATTTTAAATAAATAACATGTAAACTAACCTGTAACTAATTGACTAAACTGAATTTATATTCCTGTGCAATTTCAAGACTTCTGACTGTCATGCATATGAGGAAAACCTGTAACAGAACAGAGCTAATACTCCCAAAATAAACTCAAAGATGCATTGGAGCGAGAATATAATGACAGAATGATAAATGTACAGATCTAATGATCTTATAATAGTGATAAATTATAAATAGAGGAAACTCAATACAAAGCATTCATATAATCCATCATTCAATTAGCATAAATCAACAATAATTAAATGGCAGATCGATCACATATGTAATATGGAACAACAAATTACAGACATAATTAAAGTACTTAATAATATGAAATACCATATGATAACCAGACTAAACCTGCATCAAGCATTACGATATTTCATAGGATGGAGGAAAAAACATAATGGGGTAAGCATCACACTGGTCTAAATCCAAATGATGAACAACTTCTCCATAATGGTTGTCAAAAAAATCATATGCCCATAATGTATTGTTGATGGACAAATTTGACTTGTCGTCAACTAGAAGAATAGATCCGGTCCTGGGTTGTCTAAATAACCCAAGCCATTTGGTGTAACCTTTTCTAACGGGTTTAATGGCTCTGTTAGCCAACTAGGGTCCTAAATATAGAAAAATGAAATAAACTAACTAAAGAAAAGATTCTAACAATCGACACAATAATTACAAAATTTTATCTAAGAATGTGAAAATACAAATGATTATGAACAATTTACATACAGTTTACAAGGTTTTCATGAAATCTTGCGAAAATGATTGTTTGATAAAGTTTATGAATCAAATATGAACAACACTTCTTTTTGTTTTTTTTTAAAGATATTAAACAAATAAATACTAAATGAATATGATTGAAACAACGATACACAATCAATCAAAGCTAATTTATGCAATCATCATTTCATTAATAATTAATTTAACTAAATAACACACAGACTAACCTGTAGTTGATCAGCGAAACTGGTATTATCTTTCCATGTTGTCTGAGCTCCTTCTTGTCCTGCTTGTGAGGAAAACCTGTGACAGAAAAATACTAGTACTTCCAGAATAAATTCAAAGAAGTGTTTGATGTGTTGGAGTGAGAATATAGCAGCGGAATGATGACTGATTAAAAGTCATGTGATCTTATGATAATCAATAACTAAGAACGAGAGAAAACTCAATTCTGAGTATTGATTTTATCCATCATTTAACATTAGGAATAAATTCAATAATAATCAAATGATAAATTGATCACACATACAGAATGGAATAACAAATTATGGACAACATATAACATTTAACAATATGAAAACACCATATGATGACAAGCTAAAGCTAAATCAGCCATAATAACATTCTCATAATACAACAGTAATGAAAGAATGAAATGGAATAAGAATCACATAGGTCTAAAGCCAAAGATGAATTGATTTCCCATATTCTTTCTCAAAATCACATGCCCATACTGTAGTCTTGGAAGAATTTTTTGGGATAATAGATTCTTAAAGATGAAAAAAATTAATTAATACATAAATGATAGAAATTAACCATGTATTGATAAAAAAGACTAAAGCTATTTTAAATCAATGCATAATCAATTATTAAAAGAATATGAATATATTATAATGAAAATAAAACCATTTTACTCATAGGACAAAAGCGATTAAGCAACCTGGAATACCATATTCTTCTCTGAAAATACTCGTCCATTTTCCCAAAGATTCCAACCATCCATTACTCCATTTGAAAAGAAGAAAATTTTTAAAAAATAAATAATATACAACAGAGAAAGGATAAAAATCCTCCTCTCCAATTCTTGGATCTTCTATGGCTCTGAACTTTCTCATATATTTATACAATGAATGAACACTCTGGGCATCACTAATAATTTTTGCCACCTGGAATTTTCCTTGTAAAGATACACAAATATATCTCAAATCGTGTATTGTTTTGGGAAAATCTCTACGTGGAAGGTAAACGGGTCCATTTGGGAAATGGTTTTTCAACCGTTTCTTCAAATTCCTCACGGTTTGGCTGCAATTAGTCCTGCAAAATCGTCTGTTTAATCTTGATGCATTTCCAAATTTTATCTGTTGTTGTTCATAATTTTTTTTGTAGCAATCCAATATTATTTTTGGATCAATCATCTTGAGCATATTTGGATAATAAAATCAAGTCATGATCAGATCTGTATCAAATATTTGATAATAGAAGCCTATGAAACAAAAATAAACCTAAATTAATAACCTAAAATTTTTGAATAAAACAAAATCTAGAACAATAAAATAAAAAACGAATTTAAACTAACTATAAGTTCTAAACAAACATTGTTTATAATTTCCTTTCAAATATGATCTTAAAATTCTAGAAGCTTCAAGTTAATGGAGAAGAGAAAAATAT
>ML778497.1:940900-963470 GCA_009831015.1 Picea engelmannii
CTAGAACAATAAAATAAAAAACGAATTTAAACTAACTATAAGTTCTAAACAAACATTGTTTATAATTTCCTTTCAAATATGATCTTAAAATTCTAGAAGCTTCAAGTTAATGGAGAAGAGAAAAATATTAATTTTGGTTTTTTACAAAATCAAGGAAATGATAGATAATTCTTTATTATTATTATTATTTTGAAATGAGATACAAAATGAAAAAATAATTTAATTAATTAATATCATGAAATGATTTTATGAAAATGAGAAACCAACCAAGATATTGTTTGATGAAGTATTGAGCCCATTATTCAAAATAGTCAAACTTGCTAATGAGCAAAAGAAAGAACACATAATCATAATTTAAATGAAAGTAAACACTTGATAAAAATTAACATTTTTGTTTAAATTGAGATTTCTATGCTCGTTTCTAAATTTTGACATATACTCTTGTAATGAATGTCTCATACTATAGTGAATGTCTTAAGTTTGTCTTAAAGCAAGCCAAGATATGAAACTATTTGAAAATGTTGATTCTGTAGCTCATCATAATTATCAAGATTCTAATGGGGGCCCTTTAAATTTTGTAAACATTTAGGGGGATTTGTTGGGGCCCAACATGTATCCCAGCCAAAGATGTCTTCACTACTAACATTCATTACTATTTAAACTAGCTTAGGATTCACATAATCTTATCATGCAAGATAGAGTGCAATCCCCCCAAAATATATAGTATTACAAAAATAGTACAACTGAAAATCACTCTTGTAGGAGTTGGTTTGGCAAAATAATAACAATTTTTTATAAACATAAAAGAAAGAAACTAGTGAATAATAGAGCATATGATCCAAGATGGTTTATCCATGTAAACAACAACATAATTATCATCTTCCTGTAGATAGAAAAAATGAAATTGATATTCAGGAAATAATGCTAACAAATATTCAAAAATAGACTGGCTACATAATCAAAGATTCTGTAGCTAGTCTTATTATTATCAAAGAAAATCGAAATTAAATCTTCCTATTTTAATTTTTCATAACAGAATGAAATAAAATCAAACAAAATCATTTTTACCATTAGAAATTAGCAAGTGAAGGATCATACAGTTCTGAATTAATGATGGCATTGAAGTTGGTTTCATTTTTTATGATTAGATTACCAGATTTTTTGGGTCTTTTATTTGCTTGCTCTACGCATGCTTTCAGCTCTTGGTTTTCTTGTTCAAGTAAAGAATTGTGAGCAACCATATGTTTTACTTGTGCCTGTAACAACATAATGTCCCTGTAATAACGTTCTATCCAATCTAAACAACTGTCACAATGTACTGGTGCAATAGCCGACCGATGTGGAATGTTTTCAGCAATGGGTATTTCATGTTTCCCTATGGCTTGTTTCAAGTCATGACCAATGCCAACGAAACCCTCTTGTCCTTTGAGACATAGAGGTAACCTAGAGACAAAATCATACTGCTTAACCTGACCAACAATTTCATTTTTGAGAGATTGGTTATCTGGATCTTCCCAAGCAAGGAAATCGTTGATTTCTTCATCTGAACAGTGATCATTGACCTCACTCGTAGAGATCAATCTCAAATGATACTTTTTTCGATTCCTTAAACTCCTAGATATCAATCGACCATACCTCTTGTTTATGAAATTCAAATCTGGACTTTTCTTTTTCTTACCTTTACGAAATTTCCTAACAGTAGGTTTGTCACTATGGTTCTGATTAGGTTCATTAGAAAGAATAGGGGAAACTTTTCCTTTTAATTTTTCAACTACCTGTTCCAATGATTTATTGGACGATAAATACATCGTGATTTCTTAACCATGAGGGTTTGCAAAGCAATAGAAACAGATTCATTAATTTCACAACCATCTGGTGGAATGAAACCCTGACTTTCAGTCACGGGACTATCAAAAATTGGGTTTACATTTAAAGGTGGGTTCACTGTGTTGTTGGTCTGGGAAAAACCATTTCGACTCAGGAAACTTTCCCAATTATCTTCAATTTGTGATAGGTGAGATATAAATAGGATTTTTATGATCCTGTGATAAAAGAGGCTTGGTAGAGATGTCATGCTATGTCTTTTAAATCATTTCGACATTTTGTATAGACTCATTAACAGGTAGAACGACATGTTCAATTCAAACCCTATGAATAACATAAGAAGTCGGATGTGGTTAAAAATGACCAAACCATACCTTGCCTCGCAAGTTATAAACTGTTTCAAAATCAAAATAAGGTTGTTCCATCGTGGTTTCAATAGGTTAATAGGAATACCTTTTGGGAAACAGGTAAACTTACGAGAGACCATGAACAGATTCCATGGAACATCCTCCATTTTGGCATTCTTAAACCAATTTTCACCTGCCTATGGGAGTCTTGTTGCTTGGCCGACAGAGTCTTTTGTGCCCTCCAATTGCACATCCACGACCTTGGCCCTAAACCCATCAAATGTCTGCGCAAAGGCCTGTGTGACTACAAGGTTGTAACCATCAAATTTCCTAAGGAAGATATCCCAACCGTGAGCCTTCAAATCATCGATGGCATCATTGTGGGAAATAATATCTTGACATCCGTTCAGTTCGATTTGAAACACAAGGGCCATGGCCACTATGAAATAGACCCAATATATATCACAGGAGGGATACTTAGGCTTCCAATAAACAAGTAGCAGAGAGAGGTCTGTGCAAACTACAATGGCTGAAAAACTAGGAAGTTTGGAGACTGCCATAACTTAATAATATGAGTTTGGGAAAGCAAAAAACTAGATGGCTCGCAAAACTATGAGCCATTACCCATAATGAAAATCAAACCCTACACCATTATCAAACACCAATTCGAATAACGAATTGTTTCATTAATGCACAAGACAACAGGGTGAGGTAAAGTCGTGGGTACATCAGACCTGTACCAAGCGATATGAATTTTGATATGACTGTTGAGAGCATGAAACCCATATCGAATGTTAATCCAATGTTTGCGCATTCATACATTTCACAAATTAAAACCAACGATCAACCATAGAACCAATTATGTCATGATACCCATAATACATAAAAATTGTGATAGTGAATCAATCAATGAGTTCATAAAACTTGAATCTTAGCAATATATGGGTGCCTTCAACCTAAAATTTCACAATACAACTATAACATCATTATCCCAAACCAAGGTTTTGTTTAAACTTCATGCTTACATTCATGAATTTTAAAACAAACAAATGGAAATTCAAATGAAAAAGTTAATAAGATAAGTTTATCCTAATCATCGCCTCGAAGCCCAAAAACATGATTGTTTATAAATTTAAGGAGGTGGCATCTACATAAAGGTATAATATATTTTTGGTGATTTTAATTGTGATAAAAATCAAAAAAATGTTGGCTTCCAATAGTCTTTTATTGAGATTTGGCACTCTCTTGGAGTTGGTGCTCTTTTCTATTGGTGTTGATAAACCTTGGAGAGTGTAGTCTCATGTAACAACATAATACAAAATCTTACACATATATTGTTGGAAATACTGAGAGGGGGGTGAATCAATATTTACAGAAATTAGTATTTTTGAACTTGTACTTCAATCAGATCATGTATTCAATTTATATCCAATCATAAATGAATACTATCCAATGAACAATGAAAAATAGTATAATAGATACACCAATACACCTTGCACAATATATAAGAAATAATCATGTATTATTGTTCAAAGGAAGTAATGACTTCCAAAGTTAGCTACAACTTCCAAATAAAAAGGGAGGGATAAACCTCCAAAAGGAATATACAATCCTCCAATATCAAGAGAGGTTTGAGCTCTCCATCCTTACCCGTTCCTTCCACCCGAGAATATATGAGAGATAATAAAACTTTACATTAAATTATCACCATCAACCAACCATCACATAGAACCTGATAATGCTTTCTGAGACTTCTTCAACTTATGAAATTCCTTACTTCTTGGAAGACTCTGATCCTGTATATAATATTACTCAATGTATTCTCTGAAACTCCTCCAAGTTTCACTCCTTGAATCCTCCCAAAAAAGGAGTTATAGAGAAAATGGTAGACCTTATTCAATTCTAGTTTATTCAAGAGAGCGAACTTGTAAATAATGCCCCATGCTTAATATTCAACATCCGAATCCAAAAATGGTACATAGGAAACTATAGACCGTACTCTTTCCAATGAAATTTGTCTCACTTCATATGAATTATCTATGAAGAAGTTATGATTGTTTTACCCAGAACACTTGTTTATGACTAGCTTCAGGACTAGTCAAAAACCCTATCTTCCACAGAGTGTATCTCCACAATTATATCGAATAAAGAGATGAAATTGTTACCACAAGTATCTAGGTATGTCTTCTCAATAGCCTCCGAATTTCACCATCTAAATCGTTCTAGAAACAAAGTTATAGCGAAAATGGTAAGATGACTTGTAAATAACATACCTTAGAACACATCACCAAAAGACTTCATCCTCCCTTGAAATTCAACCTTATTTACTTCAGATTTCCTCAGAAATTCGACTCATATCTCCTTGTTCATTAGAAAACTTGTGTGTGTT
Source organism: Picea engelmannii (assembly GCA_009831015.1). Classification (NCBI taxonomy): domain Eukaryota; kingdom Viridiplantae; phylum Streptophyta; class Pinopsida; order Pinales; family Pinaceae; genus Picea; species Picea engelmannii. The sequence continues at coordinate 945,461 of ML778497.1, forward strand.
GAAAAATTAATGTATAATGAGATGCATTTATACCCTTTATTTCACTTCCTTTTAACATTAGGTCCAGCATGTAGTTTCTTCTTCAATTCACATTGTCATCTTCAAAACTTCATTTCTCCTCAATCATGAGGATCCAGGAGACATGCCACATACCACCAGAAGTGGCATGACTTATACTATCCATCCATGGTTTTTGTATCTGCATGTGTAATTTCCTTCATGTCTATCTACTTCAATCAACTATGGGGTCCAAAATCCAATGGCTAGGGTTGACATCAATGACAATAACCAATCTTCCAACAATCTCCCCCTTTGTAATTGATGGAAACACTCATTCTCCCCCTTTCATCATGATCCCAATTTCTCTCCCCCTTTGAAATCAATGGAAAAGGGTGGGATTACTCCCCTTAAGTTCAATGGCGTAATGTGACCTTCTTCTTTGGGGCTGCTCCCCCTGAACATGTGGCACTCAATAATACTTCATCCTTATTTTTGGTCTTTGGGGATTTTTATTCCATGGAATCATTTTGTGTGGATTTTGTATTCTCTCTCTTCGTCATGTCTAGGATGTATATGTTGTTCGGTCTTCTTGTTTCATTTGCAACCAATCTTCCTGAGTTCTTTTATCTGATTTTACATTTTCGGGAGTCAAACGTAAGAGTGTATCCTTGATAACATATTTTGCTAACACTGAGGAGATTATGCTTCAGATCTTCAACCAATAGGACTTTTCCTACTTTTACATTTTCACTTCCAAGATTTACAATTCCTTTTCCAAGTATTTTGGTAGATGAGTCATCTCCAAATGCAACATTTCCACCCTTTTTCTTCAAGATGACAAATTTTCTTTGATCTCTGGTCATATGAGATGAGCACCCAATGTCTATGAACCATTCATCTTATTATTTGCATTCTTTAGCGAAAAATGCTATTCGACAGTTTTCATTTTGTGGAATTTCTTTCCTTTTCCATGTTGTAGTTGGTATAGGGACATTTGGCATAGGATTATCTTCCTTCATCTCTCTGCAATCTCGTGCTTTGTGACCAAGATTATTGCACTTGTAGCATACAATAGTTTGATCCATTGATGGGTCAAATGGATTATTATTTATGTTGACAGGTCTATGAACATTTCCATATCTACTATTTGCACCATTCATGTAGGTTGAGTAGTTATTCCTTTCATTGATTCTACAATTGATTGCCTTGTGTACAAAATTTTCACAAGTATAACAACGTCCAAGAAAGAAATTTTGATACTTGTGAGTAAGTGATCTTCTTTGTGGTGTGTTCCATCTGGGTTCACGATCTATTCTTTTGTAGTTTCCTTCATAATTATTTGTTTCATACCTGATGGGAGAGGATCTTCTTGATGTCTCATTCCTTCTGAATTCTAGTCTTCTATCTTGTTGTTCAACTTGTTCTGGAGTGTTGGTTTCATCATTTTCATCTTCCTTCTCTTATTTTGTTGTCTTCAAACTTTCATTATATCCTAGTCCTGTCTTGTCGTTTGGAGATCTTTGACTGCTAAGGATCTCATCTAAGTTTTTAGTGCTTTTTTCAAACTTCTTCAACGTTTCTATTGTCAATAGTAGCTCCCCTTTTGTGTGATCCAATTCTTCTTTCAATTTCTCATAATCTTCTAATCGTTCCTTCAAGCTATCAATGGTCTTTTCAATCTTGTAATTCTCTTCTTCACAACTACTCAATTCACCTTTTAGTATTATGTTTGTGTTTCTAAGCTTGTTATTTTCAGTTTCAACATGCTTCAACTTTTCAAGATTCTCCTCTTCTTGTTCACTCTCTACATTGTCTTTGTATGACCAAAAGGAATCAAGGTTGGTTTCTTCATCTGAATATTCTTCAGAAATGATTTATTCTTTTTTAGAACTCTTGTGATCATCATCTCGGGTTTCTTGGGTTATGAAGAGGACTTCTCCTCCATCATTATCTTCTTCATCACTCTCATTTGAGGAGATGTCATCATCCTTGGAGTAGAAGATCTTTTTATTGTTGAGACTTCTCTTTTTATAGTAGCATTTTTCATAAATATGTCCTATTCTACCACAGTTAAATAATTTGAGAGGATACTTACCTTTGTATATGCCAGTTCCCTTATTGAGCCTTCTTATGAAATTTGCTATTTCTTCATCAAGGTAATTATCCTTGTATTTTGTCTTATTTATGTATTTAAAGGTTGCTTCATTGTTTGGCTGGTCACTTTCTGTACCCGTTCTCATTTCATATGCTATAAGAGACCCATGTAATTCATCTATTGTCATTTTGGTCAAGTCCCCAGTTTCTTCAATGGCGGAGACCTTAGCATCATACTTCAAGAGAAGTGATTTGAACACTTTTTGTAAAACCAAAGATTCAATGAGATCTTCACCTAATCCTCTGTTAGCATTAAAAACTTTACCAACTCTAATAAAATATGTTGTAATATCTTCATTTTCATCCATCTTCAAATTTTCAAATTATGCTCTACGTCGTTGAAGCTTGACCTGCTTAACTTTTGGATTACCTTCATAAATACTCTTGAGTTTTTCCCATACCTCTCTAGCAGTGCTGCAACCCATCACTTTGCTAGCAATGGTTGGTGCCAATGTTCCTAGAATAACATGTCTCTCTTTTTAATTACAACTCATGAGCTTCTTCTCATTTGGATCGGTTGGAGCATTCTTTGGGATTACATAGCCGTTTACAACTAAGTACCAAATGTCTACTCCCAAAGATGTTAGGTAAGTTTTCACTCTATCACTCTAGTATGCATAATTTCTTCCATCAAATCATTGAATCCCATTTGGAATGTGCTCGTGGTCATCCATCTCTGCTCAAGATTTTCCTTCTAGTGATTAAACTATTATGAAGGCAATCTGCTCTTATTCCAATTGTTGGAAATACTGAGAGAGAGGTGAATTAGTATTTAGAGCAATTAGTATTTTTGAACTTGTACTTCAATCAGATCATGTATTCAATTTATATCCAATTAGAAATGAAGACTATGCAATGAACAATGAAATATAGTATAGGAGAGACACCAATACACCATGCACAATATATAAGAAGTAATCATCTATTATTGTTCAAAGGAAGTAATGACTTCCAAAGGTAGGGATAGTTTCCAAATATAAAGGGAGGGATAAACCTCCAAAAGGAAGATACAATCCTCCAATATCAAGAGAGGGTTGACATGTTCATCCTTTCCCCTTCCTTCCACCCAAGAATATATGAGAGATAATAAAACTTTACATTAAATTATCACCATCAACCAACCATCACATAGAACATGATAATGCTTCTTGAGACTTATTCAAATTATGTAATTCTTCACTTCTTGGAATACTTTGATTCTATGGATAATATTACTCAATGTATTCTCTGAAACTCTTCCAAGTTTCACTCCTTGAATCCTCCCAGAAAAGGATTTATAGAGAAAATGGTAGACCTTATTCAATTCTGTTTTATTCAGGAGAGATAAATTGTACATAATACCCCGCACTCGATATTCAACATATGATTCTAACATTTGTACACAAGAAACTACAACCCGTACTCTTTCCATTGAAATTGGTCTCACTTTATTTGGATTGTCTATGAATAATTTACATCTGTTTTACCCGAAACACCTGTTTATGACTAGCTTCAGGACTAGTAAAAAACCTTATCTTCCATAGAGTGTATCTCCAAAATTATAGAAAAAAAAGAGATGAAATTTTTACCACAGGTATCTAGATATGTCTTCTCATTAGCCTCCAAATTTCACCATCTGAATTATTCTAGAAACAAATTTATAGTGAAAATGGTAAGATGACCTGTAAATAACATACCTTAGAACACATCACCAAAAGACTTCATCCTCCCTTGAAATTCGACCTTCTTTACTTCATATTTCCTCAAAAATTCGACGTATATCTCCTTGTTCATTAACAAACTTGTGTGTGTTGAAAAATGGATGTATAATGAGATGTATTTATACCTTTTATGTCTCTTCCTTTTAACATTAGGGACGGCATGTAGTTTCTGCTTCAATTCACATTATCATCTTCAAAAATTCATTTCTCCTAAATTGTGAGGATCCACGTGACGTGCCACATACCACCAGAAGTGGCATGAATTATACTATCCATCCATGTTTGTTGTATTTTCATGTGTAATTTACTTCATTTCTATCTACTTCGATCAATTGTGGGGTCCAAAATCCAATGGCTAGGGTTGAAATCAATGACAAGAACCAATCTTCCATCATATATTTGGTGTTCTTTGTGTTCATTGTGATGATGGTTTAATGTTCCCTATTATTGATGAATTGTGTTCTTATATGAAAATAACTAATTGTGAATGAATAATAATATTTGAAGTGGTTGGTAACTAAGTTTTGAAAGAAGTGTAAGAAGAGCCCTACACTGATTCACACACCCCCCCCCCCACCTCTCAGTGTGGTCAGTGTGTCCAACAACCTAGTGGGACCATTTATTACCCACCACCTATGAAGTGGTCTTATTCATTGATAATGGCCACATTACATTTATTATCCCCCTTGGGTACATTATCCTATATTATCCTAGGTATCACATATTATCCTCCCTAGGTACATTACATTAAAGGGGAGTGTTTGAATTATTAACTCATGCTTGTTTTATATAATATTATGTAATCATATGAGAAAGTTGTTGTTTGTTAATTTATTAATCATTGTGATAGTGTGCCTCTATATGAATAATCTTCTTATGTGTTTTGTAAGATTGTTAGATATAATTGAGTATGAGACATTCGCTTTAACTAGTTTAGCTCGTGAATTAGTGTGTGGTATAAATATTCTCTAAATCATTAATATGATAAAATGGTGTATCTTTATTAATACTATAAAATACATCAAGAAAAACTAGGATATACAATTATGTGTCGACTTTTAAATTGAATAAAACAATAAACATAGTTTTGGTCTTGATGTAGGAGCATCTCTCCACGTCAAACAGCCAGCCAGCCAGCCAGCCCACGTCGGCACATGCATTCAATGAAGAGAGGTGCAGCCCTCATTTCAAATTTGAATTTGAATGTGATAAATTCATGTAAGTTCATTGAGCCATGAAGCCGCACTTTGCGCAGGCATAGCTGTAGATAGAATTTAATGTTTTTAAGGCTGAGATCTACATTTGATTCTGGACTAGATAGCCCATTCATTGTAAATTGAATAGGGTAGGTAGCTTTGGAGGGAAGAGCTCAAAGAGCCCCCTCATGTAAAAATATCATTGTATTTGTTTAGAGTAAGGAGATAGAGCAAGAAAGAATAGAGAATAGTATAGAGTAAGAGAGAGTTGAGAGGAAGACGAGACCTTGTTAAAGTTCCTTCTCAGGAACACCATTGCAAAGAGGCATTTTTATTAATACAAATAGAAGCAGTTTTTCCTGCATATTACTGTGTTGTGTGAATGTCTTTGTGTGTTCAATATATGCTGTGAATGTATGTTATATGTATGCATTTGCAGGAGTTATTTGATTTCAAGGTTGGAGGTATTTAAGGCTTCACTCCAGGAGAGTGTGACAGAACACTGCAGGTTATGTAAGCAGTGCATAAGGGTGCATTTCTGAATTCTGCGGATTCAGACAAATGCGTGCCAGGAGGGCATAGAAGCTGAAGTCATTAACTCAGGAAGACCTCAAGGTTTCTGAATACCTTGGAGGTAATACTGTGTGAGATAAGACACAGTGAGAAGACAGAAGCTCTGAGGAGTTCTGAAAAACTCTGCCAGGAAGGCATCGAGCATATGCGTAGGTTGCATTAAGGGAAGAACTCTATTGTGAGTTCATAGAGAAACAAAATCGCTATGGGATTCTGCAAGAACTCTTCCAGGTGGACATTGAGTTGGTACACGGGTTTCATTGAGAAGGAACTCTGCTATGAGTTCAACAGAATTCAGAATCACTAAGGATTCTAGACACTCTGCCAGGAGGGCATTGAGTAAGTGCGAGGGTATAGAAGGGAAGAACTCTTTCAGTTCTGAATTTGAAGAAGAGTCCAAGGAGAAGGATCTTCATAGGGTTGTTGAATACCCTATAGATTCAGCAAGAGGTTGCTTGAGTAAAGGAGTGCCAGGAGGGCATCAAATTCTCCATCTAAAGGAGAAGAAAAAAGGATTTATTCCTTAGAGGTCGAAGATAGTAGCTCAGAAGGGACTTCTTTCCTTAGAGATCTGAGTTCGTGAGAAAGATCAGGATGAATATCACCTTGTGTGTGCAAAGACTCTGTAAGGAGTGAAGAAGTCGAAGAATCCTTTGAGGATTCAAAGCAAACAAAGCTTAGGAGGGAGAGTGGTTTTACGCACAAAGGGCACAAGAGGTTGCAGAGGCTAGAGAGAAAAACCTTTGGAAGGTCTGAGTTTAGGAAAGCTCAGAAGAAATAGTGTCATGCAGAATGTAGGCAAGAATCAAGATTGAAGAGCTCACAGAAGCTAGGCAAAGGTCGAGGCCTTTAGCCCTTGGAAAATTCTTCCAAGTTCAAGAAGAATGCGCATGCTTAGGAGGAGCACAGCTGCCGTCGGATTAAACCGGGAAGAAGATATGGACCGTAGAAGTTTCCACGTCCATGGAGTAGAATAGGAGGCATGCATTGGAGAAATAGTTGTGAGTCGTCAGATCTCACATCGACAGTCGATAGTCGTTGGATTGGTCGAAAGCTGCACGGGGTTTAATCCTCACACACAGAGCTGAGAATCCAGAAAAGTCCCAAAATAGTTGAGTTATCGGGATTTCGGAGGTCTCGATGATGAGAGTTCGGGACACTCCACAGTGAAAGTCCTGAAATAGCAAAGAGATCTGGATCGTCCATCTTAGGAGGACACGTGGCAACAATCCAGGCTTTCGAGGAAAATCTCAAAAGGAGGGCATTTCGGTATTTCGGCTACCGGGAATGCGAGAGGTGAGAGTTTGAAGCTCTTGACTAGTAGAACCCCAAAAGGGTCTGAGCCATTAGATCGAGAGGGGCTTAGATCCGTTGATCAAGCTCAGGAGGAGGACAACCCAGAATTCGGGATTTTAGTACTTCGGGTACAGGGAGTACTAGATGTCAGCAGAGATTTGATGCAACGGGATTTGCGAAATTCTGAAACACGAAGTCCCAAAGGCATTCAGAAGTGAATTTCCAGGAGCATTTCGGCATTCCGGATATCGAGATTTCGGAAATCCTGAGGACGAGAGATCCGAGCTCTTACAGAGGAAAACTCTGAAATGATCAGGGTCGTCGATTCGAGAGTGGATTGTGACCGTTGATCTTAGCAAGGAGCAAAGTGTCGTATCGTCACTTCATCATTTTGGATATAGGGAGTGTGAGAGAGTAGGGGTAGAGGAGAACCTTGTAACGGGAAAATACAAAACGCGAAATTTCGAAAGGATTTTATGGAGGTGTCATTTCGGTACTTCGGTATTTGAAAGCCCGAAATTGTGAAAGGTGAAGAACAGGGAAAAGGCATTTTGGAATACCGGGTTTCGGCATTTCGGGGATCCTGAAGACATAAGGTTAGAGCATTTCGACGTTTGAACACCCGAAATCACGAAAGGAGAAGAAGGTCGGGACATAGGTATTTCGACATTTCGGGAATCGACTTTTAGGGAGTCCAGAGGATGGGAAGTCGGGCGCTTTGCGTCAAGAAACCCCGAAAGGGACTGCGGTCATATAAGGGGAGGTCATGTGGAACAAGGGTATAGCCCAGGGCGCTAACTGAAGTTAAAGCCATTTTGGCAAATCGACATTTCGGAGATCGGAAGATTAAGGGTCAAGGACTCTTGACATCGGGAAACTGAGAGTCCCGAAACCTAGAAAAATATATTCCCTGTCGAAAAAAGGGAAACGGTCGTGTACAAAGGCCGTGAGAAAATAGAAGGACCTGTGGATCGAAATTTTGAGATTCCAGTGGGGAATCGGAAGAGCCGCTTTGGCTCAGAGGGGAAATTGAATGATCCTGTGAGTGGACCTTGACCCGAGGGTTGGGGGTCGGCATCAGTTGTGGTATCAGAGCTGAAACTCTGTTTGTATATTTCAGGTAGAGGGAGAAGAAAGGGAAAATACTCTGATGCATGTCAAAGTGGTATCAGAGGCAGCTTGCAGAGACAAGTGAAAGGAAGACAGAGTACTGGAAGCTCTGTAATGATTGTTTTCAATTAGGAAGCAATCAAGAAGACAGTCAAAAGGATTGTGGGAGAAGCTGAAGCAGCTCAAAGTTACAGAGTTACAACAGCAGATTTTCCAGGAGGGAAGATTGATAGCAAGATGGCTACTGAGGGTCATAGATGCACTGGAAGGAAGAACCCAGAGCTAACGAGTAAGGCAGAAAGGTATGAAGAGATCATTGATATAAGGGTGAATATGGATGAGCTTGAATTTAAGATGCGACAAAATAAAAGATCGTGATGGGTATACGAATGGCCCATGGGGACGAAAGAAAAATGGCCAGTCAAGGAGTTGATGGCTAAAAGACAGCAGAGGTTGTTGAGAGGATGGTTGAGGCATGATGAAAACCTCAACGGACCTGAGGAAGTGGTTCAGGCATGTGAACCAGAGACTGGGAGAAATCTCAGTGATGCTGAGGATGAAATGGGATCAACAGATGATCTCAAAAAATGCAAGGAGAGTAGAGCAGAAATTCCCAATTTCCAGGAGGGAAAAGAGTTGAGATTACTGCGGAATCTCATAGACTGTCATGAGGACAGCCGGGGAATTTCACATTGCCAGGAGGGCAATGAAACAAGGTCACTGCGGGATCTCATGGACTGCCAGGAGGGCAGCATAAAAATTCCAAATTGCCATGTGGGAAAGGGAACATAAATGAGGCTATCTGAATGTCTCATGGACTTAGGAGTGAGTTTGAATCAGCCCAAGGATCTGACAGAGCAGATGAGCTTAGATATGGATATGGATCAACCAGAGTAGCTGACAGGGGAAGATCGGAGAAATATTCTAATGACTGGGAGAATTGGAATATTCCTTCCACTTAGCCCAAAGGAGGCCAAGATCTGTGTTGTCGATGAAGCAGTGACTTAAGAAGGATAGCTAGTTGTGACTGTCATAGAATAAATGGAGCAGCCATTGATGACTGCCCAAGCAGAGGAAGAGGATGACCATTCTGAGGAGTGGCTCAACATATTTAGCTAGGAAGCTGAGAAGACTGCGGCATTAGAGCTTACAGAAGCAGCAGAAGAAGAAGAGGCAGACAACATGAGTTTGGCTGATCTGTGTGACCAGATTGAAGCCTTGGAGAGAAGGGTGATAGTGCAGGGCATGCACATCCAACATGTGAGGTTGGAAACAAATGAACAGAGCCAGCCACTGGAGCAGTTGGACAAGGTGATCGATGAGATCAGAGAGCTGATGGTCGGATCATAAGAGACTGCCAGCTAGGAGAAGTTGGGCAGAAACGCAACAATAGCAACAACAACACAACATAAGCAACAACGACAAAGAAATGGAGTAAGGAGATAACTCCAGAAATTCGTTTGGGATCCAGGTGGATTTCAACAGCTGAGATGGGAAGCTCATGAGTAGGAGCTCATGAATTTTGCAGCTGAGGAGTATGATGCAGGAGCATCTCTCCACGTCAACCAGCCAGCCATCCAACCCATGTCGGCACACACATTCAATGAAGAGAGGCATAACCCTCATTTCAAAATTGAATTTGAATGTGATAAATGCATGTAAGGTCGTTGAGCCATGAAGCAGTGCTTTACGTAGGCATAGTTGTAGATAGACTTTAATGTTTGTAAGGCTAAGATCTAGGTCCGATTCTGGACTAGACAACCCATTCATTGTAAATTGATTAGGGTAGGTAGCTTTGGAGGGAAGAGATCAAAGAGCCCCCTCATGTAAAAAGATCATTGTATCTGTTTAGAGTAAGGAGATAGAGAAAGAAAGAAGAGAGCATAGTATAGAGTAAGAGAGAGTTGAGAGGGAGACGATACCTATTTAGACCTTGTTAAAGTTCGTGCTCATGAACACCATTGTAAAGAGGCATTTTTATTAATACAAACAGAAGCAGTTTTTCCTGCATATTACTGTGTTGTGTGAATGTCCATGTGTGTTCAATATATGTTGTGAATGTATGTTATATGTATGTATTTGCATGAGTTATTTGATTTCAGGGTTGGAGGTCTTTGAGGCTTCAAACTAGGAGAGTGTGACAGAATGTTGCGGGTTCTGCAAGCCGTGCATAAGGGTGCATTTATGAATTCTACGAATTCAGACAAAGGCGTTCCAGGAGGGAACATAAGCTGAAGTCATTAACTCAGGAAGACCTCAAGGTTGTTGAATACCTTGGAGGCAATACTGTGTGAGAGAAGACACGGTGAGAAGACAGAAGCTCTGAGGAATTCTGAAAAACTCTGCCAGGAAGGCATCGAGCATATGCGAAGGTTGCATTAAGGGAGAAACTCTACTGTGAGTTCATAGAGAAAGAGAATCGTTGTGGGATTATGCAAGAACTCTTCCAGGTGGGCATTGAGTTGGTGCACGGGTTGCATTGAGAAGGAACTCTGTTGTGAGTTCAACAGAAGTCAGAATCACTGAGGATTCTAGACACTCTTCCAGGAGGGCATTGAGTAGGTGCGAGGGTACAGGAGGGAAGAACTCTTTCAGTTCGGAATTTGAAGAAGAGTCCAAGGAGAAGGATCTTCACAGGGTTGTTGAATACCCTCCAGATTCAGCAAGAGGTTGCTTGAGTAAAGGAGTGCCAGGAGGGCATCAAATTCTCTATCTGAAGGAGAAGAAAAAAGGATTTATTCCTTAGAGGTCGAAGATAGAAGCTCAGCAGGGACTTCGTTCATTAGATATATGAGTTCATGAGAAAGCTCAGAACGAATAACACCTTGTGTGTGCAAAGACGTTGCAAGGAGTGCAGAAGTCGAAGAATCCTTTGAGGATTCAAAGAGAACAAAGCTCAGGAGGGAGAGTTCTTTTATGCACAGATACCACAAGAGGTTGTAGAGGCCAGAGAGAAAAACCTTTGGAAGGTCTGAGTTTAGGGAAGCTGAGGAGGAATAGTGTCGTGTGGAACACTGGTGAGACTCAAGACTGAAGAGCTCATAGAAGCTAGGAAAAGTTCGAGGCCTTTAGCCCTTGTAAAATTCTTCCAAGTTCAGGAAGAACGTGCATGTTTAGGAGGAGCACAACTGCTGTCGGATTAGACCGGGAAGAAGATCTGGACCGTAGAAGTTTCCACATCCAGGGAGCAGCATAGGAGCCACGCACAGGAAGAACAATTGTGAGCTGTCATATCTCACATCGACATCCGATATTCGTTGGATTGGTCGAAAGATGCATGGGGTTTAATCCTCACGCACAGAGCTGAGAATCTGGAAAAGTCCCGAAATAGTTGAGTTATCGGGATTTCAGACTTCGGGATTTCAGAGGTCTTGATGGAAAGAGGTCGAGAAACTCCACAGTGAAAGTATCGAAATAGCGAAGAGATCTGGACCATCCATCTTAGGAGGACACGTGGCAATAATCCAGGCTTTTGGGGAAAATCCCAAAAGGAGGGAATTTTGGTATTTCGGCTACCGAGAATGTGAGAGGTGAGAGTTCGAATCTCTTGACCCGTATAACCCCGAAAGGATCTAAGCTATTGGATCAAGAGGGGCTTACAGCCATCGACCAATATCAGGAGGTGGAGAATCAAGAATTCAGGATTTCAGTACTTCGGGTACCAGGAGTACTAGATGTCAGCAGAGATTTGATGCAACGGGATTCACGAAATTCTGAAACGCGAAGTCTCAAAGGCATTCAAAAGAGCATTGCCAAGAGCATTTCCGCATTCCAAATATTGGGATTTCAAAAATCCTAAGGACGAGAGATCCAGGCTCTTACGGTGGAAAACTCTGAAATGATCATGGCCATTGACTCGAGAGTGGATCATGACCGTTGATCTTAGCCATGAGTAAAGGGTCGTATCGTCACTTCCATATTTTGGATACCGAAAGTGTGAGAGAGCAGGGGTAGAGGAGAACCTTGCAATGGGAAAACCTGAAATGTGAAAGTCCGAAAGGATTTTCTGGAGGCGTCATTTCGGCACTTCGGTATTTGAAAGACCGAAATTGTGAAAGGTGAAGAACTGGGAAAAGGCATTTTGGAATACCGGGTTTCAGCATTTCGGGGATCCTGAAGACATAAGGTAAGAGAATTTTAGCATTTGAACACCCAAAATCACGAAAGGAGAAGAAGACTGGGACATAGGTATTTCGGCATTTCAGGAATCGACTTTTCAGGAGTCTAGAGGATGGGAAGTCGGGTGCTTTGCGTTAAGAAACCCCAAAAGGGACTGCGGTCATATAAGGGGAGGTCATGTGGAACAAGGGTATAGCCCAGGGGGCTAACTGAAGTTAAATCCATTTCGACAAATCAACATTTCGGAGATCGAAAGATCAAGGGTCAAGGACTCTTGACATCTGGAAACTGAGAGTCTCGAAACCTGAAAAAATATATTCCCTGTCGAAAAAAGGGGAACGGTCATGTACAAAGGCCGTGAGAAAATAGAAGGACATGTGGATCGAAATTTTAAGATTCCAGTGGGGAATCGAAAGAGCCGCTTCGGCTCAAAGGGGAAATTGAACGATCCTGTGAGCGGAACTTGACCCGAGGGTTGGGGGTCAGCATCAGTTGTGGTATCAGAGATGAAAATCTGTTTGTATATTTCAGGTAGAGGGAGAAGAAAGGGAAAATACTCTGATGCACATCAAAGTGGTATCAGAGGCAGCTTACAGAGACAAGCGAAAGGAAGACAGAGTACTAGAAGCTCTGTAATGATTGTTTGCAGGTAGGCAGTAATCAAGAAGACAGTTAGAAGGACTGTAGGAGAAGCTGAAGCAGCTCAGAGTTACAGAGATACAACAACAGATTTTCCAGGAGGGAAGATTGACAACAAGATGGCTACTGAGGGTCATAGACGCACTGGAAGGAAGAACCCAGAGTTGATGAGTAAATAAGAAAGGGATGAAGAGCTCACTGATATAAGGGTGAAGATGGATGAGCTTGAATTTAAGATACGTCAAAATGCAAGATCGCGATGGGTATATGAATGGCCCATGGGGACGAAGGAAAAATGGATAGTCAAGGAGTTGATGGCTAAAAGACAGCAGAGGCTGCTGAGAGGATGGTTGAGGCATGCTAAAAACCTCGACGGACCTAAGGAAGTGGTTCAGGCATGTGAACCAGAGACTGGGAGAAATATCAGTGATGTTGAGGATGAAATGGGATCAGCAGAAGATATCAAAAACTACCAGGAGGGAAGAGCAGAAATTCCCAATTTCCAGGAGGGCAAAGAGTTGAGATTACTGTGGAATCTCATAGACTTTCATGAGAACAGTCGGGGGATTTCACATTGCCAGGAGGGCGATGAAACGAGGTCACTGCGGGATCTCATGGACTGCTAGGAGGGAAGCAGAAAATTTCCAAATTATCAGCTGGGAAAGGGAACAAAAATGAGGCTATCTGAATGTCTCATGGACTCAGAAGTGAGTTTGAATTAGCTCAAGGATATGACAGAGAAGATGAGCTCAAAGATGGATTTGGATCAGCCAGAGCAGCTGACAGGGGAAGATGAGAGAAATCCTTTAATGATTGGGGGAATTGGAATATTCCTGCCACTTAGCCCAAAGGAGGCCAAGATCTATGTTGTCGATAAAGCAGCGACAGAAGAAGGATAGCCAGTTGTGACTGTCATAGAAGAAATGGAGCAGCCATTGATGACTTCCCAAGCAGAGGAAGAGGATGAGCATTCTGAGGAGTGGCTCAACATATTCAGCTAGGAAGCTGAGAAGACTACAGCATTGGAGCTTACAGAAGTAGCAGAAGAAGAAGAGGCAGACAACATGAGTTTGGTTGATCTGTGTGAACAGATTGAAGCCCTAGAGAGAAGGGTGATAGTGCAGGGCATGCACATCCAACAGGTGAGGTTGGAAACAAATGAACAAAGCTAGCCACTGGAGCAAATGGACGAGGTGATCGATGAGATCAAAGAGATGATGGTCAGATCACAAGAGACTGCTAGCTAGGAGAAGCTGGACAGAAAAGCAGTTGCAGCAACAGCTGCAGCGCAGCAGAAGCAGTAGCAGCAAAGAAATGGAGCAAGGAGACAACTCCATAAATTCGTTTGGGATCCAGGTGGATTTCAATAGCTGATATGGGAAGCTCATGAGTAGAAGCTCATGAATTTTGTAGCTGAGGAGTATGATGCAAGAAAATATCTCCACGTCAACCAACCAGCCAATCAACCCATGTCGACGCACGCATTCAATGAAGAGAGGTGCAGCCCTCATTTCAAATTTGAATTTGAATGTGATAAATGCATGTAAGGCCATTGAGCCATGAAGTCGTGCTTTGCGTAGGCATAGCTGTAGATAGCCTTTAATGTTTGTAAGGCTGAGATCTAGATCCGATTCTGGACTAGACAGCCCATTCATTGTAAATTGAATAGGGTAGGTAGCTTTGGAGGGAAGAGCTGAAAGAGCCCCCTCATGTAAAAAGATCATTGTATCTGTTTAGAGTAAGGAGATAGAGAAAGAAAGAATAGAGCATAGTATAGAGTAAGAGAGAGTTGAGAGGGAGCTGAGACCTTGTTAAAGTTCCTGCTTAGGAACACCATTGTAAAGAGGCATTTTTATTAATACAAATAGAAGCAGTTTTTCCTGCATATTACTGTGTTGTGTGAATTTCTATGTGTGTTCAATATATGTTGTGAATGTATGTTATATGTATGCATTTGCAGCAGTTATTTGATTTCAAGGTTGGATGTCTTTGAGGCTTCACACCAGGAGAGTGTGACAGAACACTGCGGGTTCTGCAAGCCGTGCATAAGGGTGCATTTCTGAATTCTGCGGATTCAAACAAAGGCGTGCTAGGAGGGCACAGAAGCTGAAGTCATTAACTCAGGAAGACCTCAGGGTTGTTGAATACCTTGGAGGTAATACTGTGTGAGAGAAGAGACGGTGAGAAGACAGAAGCTCTGAGGAGTTCTGAAAAACTCTGCCAGGAAGGCATCGAACATATGTGCAGGTCACATTAAGGGAGGAACTCTGCTGTGAGTTTATAGAGAAACAAAATCGCTGTGAGATTCTGCAAGAACTCTACCAGGTGGGCATTGAGTTGGTGCAGGGGTTGCATTGAGAAGGAACTATGTTGTGAGTTCAACATAAGTCAGAATCACTGAGGATTGTAGAAACTCTGTCAGGGGGGCATTGAGTAAGTGCAAGGGTACAGGAGGGAAGAACTCTTTGAGTTCTGAATTTGAAGAAGAGTCCAAGGAGAAGGATCTTCACAGGGTTGTTCAATAACCTACAGATTCAGCAAGAGGTTGCTTGAGTAAAGGAGTGACAGGAGGGAATCAAATTCTCCATCTGAAGGAGAATAAAAAAGGATTTATTCCTTAGAGGTCAAAGATAGAAGCTCAGAAGGGACTTCGTTCCTTAGATATCTGAGTTCGTGAGAAAGCTCAGGACAAATAGCACCTTGTGTGTGCAAAGACTCTGCAAGGAGTGTAGAAGTCGAAGAATCCTTTGAGGATTCAAAGAGAACAAAGCTCAGGGGGGAGAGTGCTTTTATGCACAGAGGCCACAAGAGGTTGCAGAGGCCAGAGAGAAAAACCTTTGGAAGGTCTGAGTTTAGGGAAGCTCAGGAGGAATAGTGTCGTGGGGAACGCAGGCGAGACTCAAGACTGAAGAGCTCACAGAAGCTAGGCAAAGGTCGAGGCCTTTAGCCCTTGGAAAATTATTCCAAATTCAAGAAGAACACGCATGATTAGGAGGAGCGCAGATGCCATCGGATTAGACCAGGAAGAAGATCTAGACTGTATAAGTTTCCACGTCCAGGGAGCAGCATAGGAGGTGCACACAGGAGGAACAGTTCTGAGCCATCAAATCTCACATCGACAACCGATAGTCGTTGGATTGGTCGAAAGCTGCATGGGGTTTAATCCTCACGCACAGAGATGAGAATCCGGAAAAGTCCCAAAATAGTTGAGTTATCGGGATTTCGGAGGTCTCGATGACGAGAGTTCGGGACACTCCACAGTGAAAGTCCTGAAATAGTGAAGAGATGTGGACGGTCCATCTTAGGAGGACACGTGGTAGCAATCCAGGCTTTCGGGGAAAATCCTGAAAGGAGGAAATTTCGGTATTTCGACTACCGGGAATGCGAGAGGTGAGAGTTTGAAGCTCTTGACCCAGAGAACCCCAAAAGGATCTGAGCCATTGGATCGAGAGGGGCTTAGAGCCGTCGATCAAGCTCAGGAGGAGGAGAACCCAGAATTCGGGATTTCAGTACTTCGGGTACCGGGAGTACTAGAGGTCAGCAAAGATTTGATGTAATGGGATTCATGAAATTCTGAAACGCGAAGTCCCGAAGGCATTCAGAAGAGCATTGATCTAAATATGAAGAAGACTTGAAATCTTGAAAATATTTGCAAGTAAAGTTTATGTGTTAAAAGAAAATGGATCAACTTTGCAACACATTATTAATAGGATTTACTCATTTAAGATGCATATAAACAACAGCATAATCAATGAACATAAACACATTACACAGCAAATGATAAAGGAGTTCATCCCTCTCTTGGGCTACATCTCCTGGTCCAACTTCCAATGGATCATTATTATTATTTGCTCAAAGTTCTCAAAAACATGCTTTACAATGCTCAAAATGACCAATAGACTGCTCCAATGGCTTCAGAGCGTCCAAAAACCCCTAGTTGGGCTTTTTTGGCACCTCGTTTGGCCAAAAAATGAAGAAGTCAGGCTTCCTTGAAGTCTCCCCTTCAAGCTTGTTGTCTCTGCATCTACAAATTGCACCCTTGTCCATTCAACCTAGCACACACGCTATTTAAAGCGTAAAAACCTGGCATCGAACGCAACTGCGCCAGTCCCTAACCGCCAAGCTCGTGGGGACATGGGTCCATGTGACCCCGCGCAAATATAAAAAGGGCTAATTTTAAATCATAACTTCCCCGCGCGCTCCGTGGCAAGGTCACATGCCATAGGTCATGTGACCAGAGGCTTAAACGTAAACCCCGCGCATTTGATTTGTGGTTATGTGTTAACCCTGGGACTGGGGTCCATTTATAATACAACTCCTGCGCATATGTTATGGTTATGGTCACATGTTAACACAACAGAACCACGGGTCGGAGCTAAGGCCCGGCCCGACCCCCCGCCATAACAAACATTACTTTAATTCAAATACATTCAAATGCATATAGTTAACAAGGAACAATGCATAGCTGGTTGGCAGGGCGGACTTTACAAAGGCTTTGACCGGTGGGGGAGGTCTGGGGTTCGAATCCCACGGACTCCATATAATTTTGAACCAATATAATGATGCCACATGGCGGCCCATGATTGGGCCACGTGGCATCCAACCACAAACCAAAAATTGCCACATGTCGAAACATGATTCACCCAACTGTCAGCCAATCAAAAATTGCCACATAACCTCTACCACGTCAGCGTATGGACTCTGCCATGTCAGCCTGTACGGACTGTACAGACTGCACAGTCAGCGTCCCTTTTTTTTGCCTATTTGACGATTCGAACAGATCGAAATATCTCTCAATCCCGACGTCCGTTTGAACCCGAACAAGTTGCGTTGGGTTCATAATGATGAGACCTACGCTCTCGTTTGATTTGAAGCGATTCCGGGCACTTTGAATTTTTGAGCAAAATTTGATCCCCTGATCACACCTCCCCATTAGGAAGCTTTTGGACCTCCAAAAGACTATATTCAGTCTATGTGAAGATGAGGGTATAGTTCCCTCACCCTTCCAACCTCAATACACTCGGCTTTTCTTGGATTGGTACTTTTAAGACCAACTCGAAGATACTCCACATTTCCTCGGTTTGAAGTTCGCATTCTCCTGTCAAGGATGGTGTCTTCATGCAGTTCTGTAAGATATTCTGGGGAAAAATCATCTATAGAAGGAATCTGAACATGCTCTCCATGATCATCAATCAATGGAGGCTCATACAATTTCAAATTCTC
>ML778498.1:0-44104 GCA_009831015.1 Picea engelmannii
ACTCTGCAAATATAGAACGATGATTTCAAAAAATGAAAACACTTAAAGAGCACAAAACTTATCTCACTGCAATAGGAAGGAAAGGGGCCGACCAACTATAGCACCTTCACATTGGCCAAACCCTCTCTTAATATTAGAGTGACAGTTTGGGATTTCTCATGGTCCCAAAATACTATTTTACTCCCTCAAATTTTATACAAGGAAGGGCTAAGTTATCTCTGAAAGGTATCGAGCCATGAATGGTTTTATTGCTTATTGTGCTATCGAGCCTAGCTAGCAAAAGAAGCTTTCCTTTTCTATTATAGAGAGACTTGGATGACCTACCCCCTACCCCGCTACTACATAATGAGTGAGAATAGAGAGAGTTGGCTTGGGTCAACCTATCCATTCTGAATGATGACAATGGCGGTGATCGATGACAATGTGAAGCCATGTTTCACTATGAAAGTCATGTGGCACACAAACTATCATATATGTGTCTTATCTGTACATCAATAACATTGCAGAAAAAATCAATTATAAATAATTTAGAAAATAAGTTTTTTTCAAACTTTGTTTAAAATGAAAATTTTTAGGTAAGTCAACATGATTTAATAGTAGTTCAACTCCCTATCGAATGCTATATACACTGCCTATCGGCAGGTATAATAATGTCTTGTAATGTTTTTTCAAATCCCATATTTATAAGAAGAGAACCAAATTTTATAGTCTTATGAGATATAATTCTAAACATTTTTTACATCCCAATAACTCTTACTGAAATTTCTATAGATATAACTTTGATCAAAGCATTAATAATTTAGATATAACTTTGATCAAAGCATTAATAATTTATATCACGTGTAAATTTTTTGGTACTTAAAAAATTATTTTTTCTCTTTTGATTTTAGTGAATTTTTTCATTAGTATTATCAATCTATGTATATTTCATTAATTTTACCAACCTATGTATTTTTCATTTATGTTATCAACCTATTAATGTGATTTTTTATCTAGGTTGTTAGAGCAACTCTTTGCTCTTAGTGTAATTAAAAGGCACTACTAGTTAAAGAGAAAATAGAGTAAAAATACAAATGTGGGATGCCATGGCCCTATGGATGCTAATTTGTTATACAACATATTAAATGACTATACAACTTTATTATCTTTTATAAACAAAATACATACTACTTCCTAATACTCATTAATACAAGATAAGTTCCATGATAGAATTTAGTCTTTTTGCACTATGCTTGGTGCTACTTATTTCTTTTCATTAAGGTTAATGTCAACAAAAGTTTGGATAAATCTTGCCCATTTTAGCACCATATTAAAGTACCTTTAAGAAATTTAGGTAGCCTTCGTACTTTCTAAACTTCTCTTCAATGTGTAGCTCAAATTCATATGGGCCATCTCTAACAATTGGTTGTGATAATTCATCTTCTCTTGTGTCCCTTCAGTTATCAAACAATTTGACTCCCCTTTCGATAATCAACAATGTTTATCAAATCAACAAATCTTGGCCATCAAATACCAGATAGACACCCCCTCATTGATCCCAATCTAACTGACAACAATATTGTTGACAAGGATCCCTACTAATCCTTCAATCCATGTCATTTGTTTAATCTCCATCTTAGTCATCAACATATGCACGATAATGAACCCTTGTTCAGTTGATACACTAGTGGACTTCGTCTTTGATCTTCTTTTAGTTGGTTGTTCTCTATCAATCAATAGACTTGGTTCAATCAACTTCCTCAATGGATCTCACCTCTAGTTTCTCTAGCCATCTTCTAATCAATCCAATTTAAGATTAGTTATCCTAATGGGGTAGGTAGCCTACAACATTTGCAAATTTAGGTATATGTAGAATGATTTTTCCTCCCAAATGACTTCCTCTTTCAATAGGCCCTACCATCTAATTTTGTACTATGTGATTTACCTTTGGAGAATATTCTTCACATCTACCTCAAGGATTCCATCTAGTTCCAATATCAACTTTCCCTCTTTATTGGTTAGAGGGATCTTTGTTTGAGTAACCACCTCACCACCCTATTTATTTTTAAACAAGAGGCACGAAAGACAAAAGGAGTCTTTTGTTGTTAGGAATGTATAGTGCATAAGCGATATCACCCATTTTTTCTCGTGTTTTATAGGGCCCATAAAAATTGGGTTGAATCTTGTTTTTACCTATGATAGTTGAAGAGTTGTCTATTTGTAGCATTGTAATTGAATTTCAAAATTGTGAATTTCTATTCTAATTTGTATATATTGAATTCTAATATTATTTTTCAACATTTTATTTATGTATGTACAAAGATCACTATGATATTGAATTGCAAGAAATTCAACCATTTTCAAGGAAAAAACCACAACCCCGAACATTATCACGATGCAGGGGCTCAACATTCTTTCTCATTTTCCATAGGCAAAAAGGTTTGGGTCCCGTTAGGGATGTATATGATGTATCTATGGATACTTCCAAACCATGAACTTTCTTTGATGGGGCCTCTCATAACAATAATCAATCTTGCCGGGGGGGGGGACTCCTTTATCTATCTAAGATTCACTTCTTCGATTTGTCAATGGGACTAGGAAAAGGAAAAAATAACTATGTTGAAATAATGTCTCTCAAACTCCTATTACTTTTTGCAGGGGGGAAAGGAGTAAAAACAATATAGATCTTTGGGGACTCAATGACAGTCATAAATTGGGAAAGGAAATCACAATGAGGCCACAACTTACAACTTCATCACCTTTTAGAAGAAGTCCACATAATTTTGGATTCTTATGACTCTTTTTGTGTGTGGCATGTAAACATAAAGTGTAACACGGAGGAAAATTCGTTTTCTAAAGAAGGCCTTCATCTAGTTCTTGGGCAATGGATGATTTCAAAAGACAGAAATGGTGAACATTTTGAACACTATCACATGCCTTTTATAAAAGACCTGCATCACTTGGATATCATCTCTTGATGACTACTATGTATAAAAAATTTAGTAATGGTTAGTCTTGGTCTACCTTCAGCTGATGTACTCTTGGTTTTTTTTGTCTATGTAACATGCCTTAGGAATGAATTTTGAACAGTGTTGTTACTTGGGGTCACTTCTTTATCCTATTGGAATTATCCACTCTAATGGAGTTTCTTGGTCCAGGACTCTGGCTTGTTAGTACCCCTATGGTATCTTTTTTTGAACCTATCTTAGTTTTATAAAAATACATGGAAACATGTATTTCTATAGAATGTAAATTTATTTTCTCTACGGATGAAATAATTGTTTTTTCTTTTTTCTCTGAGCAAAGAAGTGTCAGGAAATGCAGAGAAATTCCACTCTAATCCTATTCGAAGAGAAGAAGAATTTAATCCAGAACGCAAATAACACAAGCTATCACACAATACACCAAGATTTTACCCTAGAAACCCTTAACCAGGGAAACCAACATTCCTTTGAGCGTTCTTCTCTCTTGTTTTCTTATTCAATCAGAATCAAATGTTACATCCCTAACCTTGGTCCACATATAAGACACAATCGACATCATACCCTCTTGCACAGGAAAGAACAACCCTGCAACAAAATCGGGTTAATATACATGACCAATAACCTACAATTTACCATGCATTAGCATTACAACATTAGAATTCTCACATTAGCCTTTACGGCCTTACAAAATGCCTCTTTATATGATTTATAATAGGAAAATCCATAAATATTTGTGCCCAAAAATGGTTACAGATCCATGCATATTATTGGCTACAAATCCCAAGATTTTGTTATAGTCGACTCCAAGTCGAGTTTACCCGTCGACTACTAGTCGGCCTCCATTCGGTCTCTATTGAGTCGTCTCACGCCCGCACTTCGACCTCTTGTCGTCGATATCTTTGACTTCGGATTTACTCGGTCGAATTCCTCAACCTTCGAATTGTTGTCGATCTACCTCGACCTTCAACCATCAGTTGATTCACCTCGACTAGACTTTCACAACAAAGAATATAACAACCCAACATTCTCCCACTTGTTGTCTTCTTTTCTAAAACAAGAGATTACTGAATTTTCATTCACAGACCCAGGGTAGCAATGCCCATTGCCTCTCTGCACCAAGAGAACTTCACAACACTCACAAACTTGGTTAACGAGTCTACTATGTTTTTCAACGTGTCTACTTTCTCCAGTAGCACCTTGTTGCTTTCCACCATATCTCTTACGAAATGGTATTGTAAATCAATGTGCTTAGTATTTGAATGATAAGCAGGGTTCTTTGCTAGAAATTTTGTGCTTTGACTGTCGAAATTTACCTTCATAGATCTCTCCTCAAATCTGATTCCTGAACACAACCTTTGAAGCCACACTGCTTCTTTGCTTCCATGAGTGGTCGCCATATATTCACCTTCTGTTGTCGACAAGGCTACGAAAACCTGTCACTTACTCATCCAATTTATTGCTCCACCGAACATCTTGAAGACATATCTATTCGTCGACCTTCGTCAATCCATATCTCCAACCCAGTCGGCGTCGACAAATCCATGTACATCTAATTTACCACTGTTACCTCCAGGTCCTCCTTGGTAGCGTATAGCATATTCCTTTGTGCCACACAAATACCTAAATACTCTCTTGACAGTTGTCTAGTGCTCCTTTCCAAGTGTCAACATGTACTTTCTTAACACTCCCACTGCACGGGCAATGTCTAGTCAAGTGCATACCATCGCGTACATTAGACTACCAACTGCACTTGCATAGGGAACACATGCCATGTCCTCTATTTCTTCTTGTGTCTTTGGACACTTTTCAACAACAAGCCTTGCTCCCACTGGAATTGGCATCTTCACCAGTTTGCAATCCTGCATGTTGAATCGTTTCATAATTATTTCAATATACTTCATATGATTCAACCAGATCTTTATAGCATCTTGATCTCTCTAAATATCCATTCCCATAATGAAGTTAGCCGCACCGAGATCCTTCATGTCGAACTTGGAGGATAGATGCTTCTTCACCTCTTTTATTGCATCAATTGTTTTTCCAATCAACAGCGTGTCATCGACATACAAAGTTGCATATATGAAACTCCCACCTTCTTCCTTGGAATATATGTAGTGATTATCTTTTCTTCTCACAAATCCAAAACTAAGGATTTAAGTATCAAAATTCTGGTACCAAATCCTTGGAAATTGCCTTAGACCATAAAGGGATCTTTTGAGTTTTCACACCAACTCTTGCTTTCCTTTTACTGCAAATCCTTCAGGTTGTTTCATGTAGATTTATTCTTCCAGGTCCCCGTGTAGGAATGTTGTCTTCACATCTATTTGTTTTATCTCTAGATCAAATGTTGCAACAATAGACATTAGTACTCTAATGGAAGTTAGTTTTGCAACAAGGGAAAAAATCTCACTGAAGTCGACTCCCTCGACTTGGGGATATTCTTTCACTTCCAGTCGAGCTTTGAACTTCTCGACTTGTCCTGCGACATTCATCTTCTTCTTTAACACTCACTTTCTACCAATGAGATTCCTTCCACTAGGTAACTTGAATAAATCACATGTTTCAATAGTGTACAAGGATTCCATCTCTTCGACCATGCATACTTCCATAGTTTACCCTCTGTCGATTTGACTGCCTCACCGACCGACTTGGGCTCATCGTCGATGGTAGTTAGCACGAATGTGGAACAAAATTCGGGCGGACTATACCTTTCAAGTAGTTTTTTTATTCTTTATAACCTCCTTACCCCCGAAGTTAGTTTTCCACCTCTTCCTCAGATTCAATTGACTCATTTGAATCATCTTCTTCATTCCTCGGTTCAAACCACACTGTATCATGATTATTCTCGGTCTGAACAACTTCCTCGGACTTAGATTTACCTTTGACTTCTCTGAAGACCACATATAGACTGTACAATGTTCTCCTTGATGCAGGATCCCAGAGCTTATGTCCTTTCATCCCTTCTTTATATTTGATGAAAATACATTTTACTTCCTTTTTGTCCAACTTGCTCCTTTTTTCTTATGAACATGCACAAATTCATCACAACCAAATTCTTTGAGATGTGCCATAGCACGATTCTTACCAGACCATACCTCATTTGGATTTGTGTCAACTAGCACCGATGAGGGAGACATATTCACCAGATATATTGTAGTCTCGATGGCCTCCACCCAGAGTTCTTGTGCGAGCCCAACACCATTGAGCATGTTCCTTGCCTTATCCATCAACGTTCTATTCATTCTCTCAGAAACTCCATTTTGATGTGGGGTATATGGTGTGGTATTTTTTCGTGTTATGCCACACTACTTACAAAATTGATCAAATTCCTTTCCACATAATTCACCACCATTGTTAGTTCTCAGCATTCTAATCCTCTTCTCTGTCTGGTTTTCCACAAAAGTGTTACGAGGAAAATCTCTCTATGGCTAGGGTAAACCACAATAGATGGAAATGACTGCAGAAATCAACTCTCTTCTCAAGTATGCTATATAATCAAACATGCTAGCAGGACAAGATAAAAGGCCTACCTCGTCTAGATGTTCGATGAAGTCCATCGTTAACCAATTGACCCAAAGCAATATACCTTCAAATAGTCCTCAACAACCAAACAAAGCAAGTATATGGTGATATTATATAATGTTATCATATTCAATAACATAATCCATTAATAAACATGACAAATACGCCCATGGAATAATAATTCAATATATTTGCAAGATATCAATTGGACAAGAAAAGAGTATTTCTATTAATATATGATCAATAGAAGTGAAAATGTTACAAATTTCAGTGTTAGCACGGTTCGGAACCGAGAAACTATGTTCCTTCCAGCTGGGCCTCCACCACTTCAATCCTCCACCAAAGGCAAGCTCATAAGAGCGAAACAATGAGGTTCTCAATCAATAGGGGAAGAGCTCGGGGGATGACCACTATGTTCAGACTTAAAGGAAAAAGGGATACAGACTCAATATGAAATAAATAATTTATCCAGAGCAACTTTGCTCTCAAAGTTGAATTCTTTCTCCTTCTTCCATAGTTCAGAATTGGCCCATTTATAGCCTTCAAAATGGAACTAAAGGGATGATTTGGAACGTTTCTAGTATGTGGAAGGATAAGGATCATAGATCTCCTATTGTGACATGGAAACTCGACATTAATTTTCATTTTCTAGCACAAATCCTGATGTGCGTGTGCTATAGTGGAGCAGCCTGTGTATATGCATGTTGTATAGTAGGAAAGATGCGTACATGTGGAAAAATATTTATTTTTTATTCTGGATTTTACAATCATGGATGATAAGTCTGCATATGGAAATGGAATAAGGCATTCTTTACAAGATTGCATAGGGTGAGGCAAATATTGCTATAACAGATGCCCCCTAATGTGTGAGGTCATAGAAGTATCTTCAATGGCCAAAATACATTATAAACAACCCATAAGTGGAGTGATGGGGAACTAGCTGGAAGAACTAGTTGCTCATTACATTTTGCACCAAATTTTCATACATGGCTGCCAATAAAATTACACTATATATCCATGTGAAAATATACCAAACAAGCGTCTGTGGCCATGAATAGGAAAATACAAATGAAATTATTTGCTAAAAGTTGTCACAGTCATGAGCAAGGCCTAGTAGAACTAGTCTCAAAATGAATCTGAAGATATTTGTATACAATGGAGTACAATATGATCTCCCATGATCACTGAAGTCATATAGGTACTGGTCCAATGAAAAGGAAGCAACATCTCAAGAATGTTGCGGCCACATAGTGATGTCTTCAAGTCTTCTACACAATCCACCAAGGGTGCAAGTATACATCATGTAAATAAAGGAGTTGAGGTCAAACACAATGAGACATCGTTTGATTACCGGTCATTGAGGTATATTGTTAACAAATGTGAGACAACCTGCCAATAATAAAAGTAGGTATTAAGGCATCGAATACATTCTTACAAGTCTGAATAAAGGAGTCGGTGTCGAACACCTAAAGAATCCATCGATCATGAGACATTGATGTATTCCCAACCATCGATGGCGAGAGAACCTACCACTAATTAATCCAAGCCTCAAGGTACTCATAAGACTCTAGGTCTCGTTTCCAGAATAGATGGGTTGAAGTCGATGGAAGGAGACCTACTTAAAGGAGAGCATTAAGGCATCTCTCATCAGTTATCACGACGTACAAAGAAGGAGCTTCAAGATTTGGTGGAAATCAGATGAAGAACATGTTCACGAACCAATGACCCTGTGTGTCTTTCGCGTGTGCCAACTGCAAGAGGTACACAAAAAAGACCCTTTGAATAGCAGCCAATGATGAAAATTGTTGACAAAGGCAAGGAAGCCACCAATAAGTTTAATGGAATCCAAGACACTACACAAATCCTAATGTGTGAATAGATGTCTTGTCGTCAAACACAAGGGAAATCACCCAGTCAACAACCAATGATGAAGTGTCGATTGTTGGGTTCAAGGTTACCTACCAATGATGAAAGTAGGGACAAGGTTCATGATAAGACTACAGTATCATGTGATTCGGAGACAAACTGAGGGTATGGCTGACATGCAAAGTCAAGAGTTCTGAGGAATGGTCAACACAGGTTGAAAGACTTCCTTTGAACAAGATCCTGAGACATATGGATGACTTCGGCAGCATAGACCCAATGATGAAACCATGAGATGCAAGAGGCATCAATGAATCTCTCTATAGGGAATGGAAGAGTAAACAGACAGTGGAGAAGACTCTGTAACGAGCTCAGCTTCCTAAGGCCATGCTAATCCCAAAATTATGATGATGAATGGACTCAAATAACTTTGTGCTATGTTCAAAGGCGACATGACTGCTGCCAATATAAGATAATACTCCCTTCCCGCCCATCTTTTTTTCTTTCCATAGACAAATGAATTCTATGATACAGAGGAGGGAACGAGTGTTGCAAGTAAGCATAACTAGTTCCAGTAGTGGAACGTACCTATGCTCAATGCAAGGAGATGCATGCGGGATATGGACACTCGGGGGAATGTTCCCTCCTAGGTATAGGGTTTCAAATTATGAAGAATATAAACAAGGCTCTGCTTGGTTGAGGATGAAAGACAGATGAGGCGAATGGTTTATAACGCAAAGAGAGAACCGGTTATAGGATCAATATTGCAAGCAAGGGCATGAGATGCAATCACAACTTAACGACAAAAAATTTTCTTTTTTATGTCTTTTAGTCTACTTGGTGTGAAAAACAAATAAACTTGTGCCAAATAGACGTCTATTCAAATCCAATTTACGAGTGTGAAAGAGACAAGTTCACTCGACAATCTTTTCGCTTTTTGAAAACGATTCGGAAAAGAGCTTAACTAAGACTCACGACCTTTCAAATCCAATTTTAACAAGTGTGAAAGGGACAAATCACTCGACAATATTTTCACTTTTGAACGAGTCAAAAAAGAGATTAACTCGGACTCATTTGGGAGATTCTATGTGGCAAAACATGGGGGAGGCCAAAGCTCTCCAAGTAGAGGAGGATAAAGCACTAGTGGAGGATATGGTCTCCATGATATATCGGATAATGTCCCTTACTGAAAAATACATAGGTGAGGGCATGGGATATACCACGAGGCCATCCCAATCGAAGGGGATCTCCTCAAGACTCAGAGGGAGAGAAATCAAGGATATTAAGACTCTCTCTTGTTCAGAAGGTGCATAATCAGAAATTCTGACGACATGGTTGAAAGATGCATTGCCCTCCACAAAGGGAGTAGGACTGACCAGATATTGCACTAGTATGGCCACTTCTTCAATTCTAAGTTGAAGAGGATGCAGGATAGAAAGGATAGGGGACACATCACCCTCAACAACAGGGGTATGGTCCAGAGAGGATTGCAGCGGCATTACTGCCATGTCAATCAAAGGAGAAACAAGGTGTGGGGAAACCACAAATGCCTTAGAATCCGAAGGGCCCTTAGGTGAGCCCCACGCTTCTGGTATCCCAACAATGGCTGGACACAAACGAGTAAGGTGATCTTCTTTGCAAGTCCTGCAAAGTAATTTAGGCTTACGTCTGAGGTGTCTAGGCTTCTTGATGCCCCCAACGGCATTCATAACGGCTAGTGACATGCTCTCGATGTGACTAGCAGAGGTGAGAGAGTAATCTCCTACATGATGTACAGAGGTTGGAGATGCGACATTGATATGACTCGTGGCGACTAGAGTGGTGCCCCCAGCATGACTAGCAGTGGTCGGGTGCGGGTTTTCAACATGAATTGTAGAAGTTTTCGACCCATCTCCAACATGATAGGAAAAGCTTGGTGATGGAGCTCCAGTATGACTGACAGTGACTGGGCTAGCGGTGAGTTGTGGAATTTGATACCAAGGTCTAGGGAGATATTGGCTTTGGAACATTGCAGGCCAGGAAGGATCCTGGTTTACCCCTTGTCCCTATCCGGGAAGGTAGTACCCTCCGCCTAACTGATATGAAGAGGTGTGTACGGGCATCATCGCTGAATTCTACGAAGATATGGAAGTATGATAAGGACTATTCGAGTGAGGATATATGTTTCCCCCTTGTGAAGGGGCTCCATAAAGAGGGTAGCCCGAACTGTAAAACTTGTTCTCCCTATATGAAATACCCGAGGATACATGAGGACCTATTATAGAAAAAGTATTTGAAGGAACTGGCATGGCAGATGGAGGATACATGGATGGGGTGTAATAAGTAGAGTAAGCATCCATCTGAGTATTATCTCCTGAAACAACATAGCTAGGATTGGATCTATAAGAGGGGAGATTCCAACCTCCCATAGTGAGAGTTGGTTGAGGGGCATGACTCGTATCGAATGAAGAAGTAGGCATCGGAGCCATGGTGCCCCCAGATCCAATGCTAGGGTTCATATAAGTGGACTAGGGAGAGGATTGAAAAGGCAAAGACATATCAACAAGAAAATGACTAGGGACCCAAGGCACAAAATGAGTGTCATAGTTCTACATACCATTATGAAAATCAAAAGGATTCATCCCCATGAAATGAGTAGGCATCATGGGGTGGGTAGGGCTGAACGAGGGAGCCAAAGGGACTCCACTATCCATGATAACGAAAAATTAGTATAGGCCCCTAAGGCCAACTAGTAATCAAAGAGCACACTAAAAGTCAAATGGACAATATGCATACAAACGGGGTAAAGTGGTTGAGAGTGGCCTCCCTCCCTAAAGAAGGTATGTCTCGCCCAAGAGGGGCCTGAGACTCCACGCTAAATATCGGAGGTAACATAATCAATTATAAGGGCCCTTTTGGGTTTAAAAACCAGTCGGTCATATCACCCCAGAGAGGTAATCCTCCATAAAGGTTGTGTGTTGTCTGACCCTTATCTGACCCAGGGTACCTGCAGTATAACCCCTCCAAGTAACCTATGTGGCACCTAAGTCAAGAAACTAATAAACCATTGTATAATCGATGCACATGTGAGAATTCGTAAGTCGGGTCCACCATATGGGTACGTTGAAAAGCCCAAAACCTTGAAAGCACCACCTCTCATGGAGGTAAAGGCACTAGCAAGATCCCCAGATACCAATAGATCCCCAGAATATCTCTGACACTAAGAAGGTATCGGTGGGATATCCCTTCAACCAACCTCGGGCAACTTCGTGATTAACTCCAGTGTGAGCAGAGCCTCTTGATCTTACCAATTATACAATGGATTTCTCCACTACCTTTCTCAGACACATGTTGATTTAATTGCCTTGGAGAAGTTTACTCACAAAATCCTATTCCAAGGCACTAAATCATAAGCTAGTTTGTGCACCCTAGAAAATAAAATCGCGACGACTCAATTTTAAATTATAGCGTAAATTTTAGTGGTTATGATTACTCAAAAAGGTATGGTAGTGAAACTCATGATGTTATGACTCTGCAAGAAAAGTAAATATGAAAATAATGCAAATTCCTCACATTAACTTTCAATGAATGATATGCGTCTAAAAACCAATGCACTTTTCAATTTCAACTCCTCAATTATGAAGTAAAATGCAATCTTTCATTATATGCACTAAGCTAATGACAAGGACTCAAAAGACAAAAATGTCAAGCGATGCAAAATGCCTATTTTTTTTTGTATTTTCAATATAACAAAAATGAAAATGCATGGACTGAGAAGCAGCATGATATATTAAACTATTGTTTATAGAAAGAGGTAACTCAAGCAGGATACCAAGTAGAAAACACCCATCCCAATGTATAAGGACAATCAAAATGAAAATATGATGAGAAATACTCCACCCAGAAATTCAACCAAAGATAGGTTTCTCGTCATCCCACAAGCACTTAATAGGCACTACAGAGACCCAAGAAGGTTGATCAAACATCAAATCCCACCTAGCAAACATCAAATCCCACCCAACAACCACCAGACCAAGCAAAAAGGCAAGGAAAGTTGATGTACATGACAGTTTAGGCAAACAGAGTGTATGTACACAGCTTGTAGAAGGACAATCTGTGTATATACACAACTTGTCAAGGAAAAAATCACATATATGTTTCAAAACAAGGCCAGGCAAGGGAGAAAGGCTGAAAACGTAAACCCGAAGTGAACAAAAGCTATCAATAAATTATATGACAAGAAACACAATAGGAACGAGAGAAATCTAAGGAGAAAAGTACTCCAAACCCTAAGAAAGAAGATTCAATCCCCAGTATGGTCGTCAATTCTGTTACGAGGAAAATCTCTCTATAGCTAGGGTAAACCATAATAGACGGAAATGACTGTAGACATCAACTCTCTTCTCAAGTATGTTATATAATCAAGCATGCTAGCAAGACAAGATAAAATTCCTACCTCGTCCAGACGTTCGATGAAGTCCACCATTGAGCACTTGACCCAAAGCAATATACTTGCAACTAGTCCTCAAAAACCAAGAAAAGTAAGCATGTGGCGATATTATATAATGTTAGCATATTCAATAGCATAATCCACTAATAAACATGAAAAATACGCCCATGGAATAATAATTCAATATATTTCCAAGATATCAATTGGACAGAAAAAGAGCATTTATATTAATATATGATCAACAGAAGTGAAAATGTTACAGACTTCCGTGTTGGCATGGTTCGGAACTAAGAAACTAAGTTCCTTCCAGTTGGGCCTCCACCACTTCAATCCTCCACCAAAGGCAAGCTCATAAGAGAGAAACAATGAGGTTCTCAATCAATAGGGAAGGAGCTTGGGGGCTGAACACTGTGTTCAGACTTAAAGGACAAAGGGATGTAGACTCAATATGAAGTAAATAATTTCTCCAAATTAACTTTGCTCTCAAAGTTGAATTCTTTCTCCTTCTTCCATAGCTCATAATTGTCCCATTTATAGCCTTCAAAATGGAATTGAAGGGTCGAGTCGGATTGTTTCCAGTATGTGGAAGGCCAAGGATCATAGATCTCCTGTCGAGACATGGAAACCCAACATTATTTTTCATTTTCTGGCACAAATCTTGATGTACGCAGGCTGTAGTGGAGCAGCCTGTGTATACACATGTTGTATAGTAGGAAATATGCGTACATGTGGAAAAATATTTATTTTTGGCTCTGGATTTTACAATCAAGGATGATAAGTCTGCATAGGGAAATGGAATAAGGCCTTCTTTGCAATATTGAATAGGGTGAGGCAAATATTGCTATAACAAATAGCTTTAAACTCCTTAAATCTCTCAAAAACCTATGATTTCTTTCTCAGAAAATATATCCATGTCTTCCTGGAAAAATCATCTATGAAAGAGACATAATATATCGATCCACCAAGTGAAGGCATTGTAATTGGGCCAAACAAATCACTATGCACCAGTTCTATACTCTCATTTTCCATTGTTGCTCCATATGGGAACCTCACCCGACTTTGTTTCCCATATATGAAATGTTCACAAAAGTCGACTTTTAAACCACATTGAGAAAAACCTTCAATGATACCTTTACTTTGCATAGCTCGAAGTCCTTTTTCTCCATTGTGTCCCATCCTCTTGTGCCATAACCTGGTTGGGTCGAGTTCATCATGTCTTGTTGAGTTGGTTTGAACAGGTGAGTGGCCACCAATATCCACATGGATCAACAAATCCCACAAATATTGAGATTCTGTTATAGTCTACTCCAAGTCAAGTTTACCATTCGACTACCAGTCGGCCTCCATTCGGTCTCTATTTGGTCGTCTCATGCTCGCACTTCGACCTCTTGTTGGTTGACTTGTCATCGATATCTTCGACTTCGACTTTACCCGGTCGACTTCCTCAACCTTCGACTTGTTGTCGATCTACCTCGACCTTCGACTATCAATCGATTCACCTAGACTAGAATTTCACTGCAAAGAATATAAAAACCCAACAAAAAGATATCACTATGATATGGCTTAAAGAGAAGGAAAGTAGAAATAACTATTGTCATTGCACTCAAGAATTATAAATTTTCGTAATTATTTAAAGCAATGTACAATGAGGATGTCTACCATAATCTCTAGTGTGAACACATAAGAACCATACATACAAAATGATGACTACAAGTTAGTGGTTCCTATCAAATCTGCCACCTTATCTATAAATACTATAACTAGATTCCTACAAAAATATTCACAAAACCCACATCCCGATCCAAGAGAAGATAGTAATTGACCTTCAATATTTTTAACCAAAGTAATAGATAAATAATATCAACTGCTAATTTATAAGTTATGACATCATACAAGTCATCAAAAAATTACAAGAATATAAGTTCTTATTTTAGATAAAGTCTCATTCATTAGCATCTCTCTCTCTCTATCTCTCTCTCTCTCTCTCTCTCTCTCTCCATTACGATCTATTTGTTCTTCTTGTGCCTTGATTGTTGCAAATTCATTTTCAGTTTTTCTTGTTAATTTTCTCCTATGTCCATAGTGTATTTGGTGACCATGCCCATATGATGCTATTAACATCAATGAAAAACATTCCTTCTATTCCAACAACCTATTGTTAATTTTTGAGTGGATAATATGTGTTATAGGTGAGAATGTTTCGATGTTTCAAACCCTAAAGGAGGTCCATCTTCAAGAGAACTAGAATAGCTCATGGTCTTTTCAATTATAGTTTCTCTAATATATTTATACTATAAAGTTCAACAATGAGATGATTAATCATAGGAGAAGGTTGGAATTGGGTCTATTGTTTGAAAAATCATCTAGAGGATGATGCATTTTTAAGATGTTGTATAATTGGCTTCCAATCTTCATTCAAATTTAAATTGTCGCTCTGATTACTGTTGTTATCAAAGTTTTCGATTTCTATATCCTCTCTTATTTTTATTTTGTAATAGTGTGGGATTCTTGCTAACACTTTTGACTCCTCCCAACAAATATGGTGACTACATGTTTTAGAATATTTAGAAAAAATAGTTTTTCTAATCCTTTTATGGTGTATATTCACACTATGTTCTTTCAACCTAGTTTTGATAGAGTGATTGTTTCACCAATGTACACCTTTTCACAGGAACATGGAATTGCATAAACCCCTTTAGGAAGATTTTTCTCTACTCAATCCTTAGTAGAGTTTAACATGTTTCTAAGAGAGTTTAGAGGAGAGAAATATACTCTTATGTTTATCCTCACTAAGATTTTGTCTATCTTGTTTGTAGTGCCTTGGATGTATGACAGAGAAATTCTTGGATTTTCCTCTCCAATCTTTTGATATCTATCTCTACCTCTATGGCATTTTTGGATGGTTTCAACAATTATCTTTTCATTCTTAATGTGGTTAATCTCTTGTTTCCACGCGATCCCTATCTAAAACTCTCATGTCACAGATGGTCAATGTATTGATTACACTAATTTTATGTGTTGAGTGATGACGAAATTAAACATGTAGGTATCTATCACTATGAGTATTTTCATGTAAACTTGGTGTGCTAAGGATCCATCTTATTTATTTGTGGTGAGCACATCTAATAAATGTATGCATTGATTTTATTCTTTTTGAAGGTGAACTTGATGTGATCAGATTGGTTGTTGAGATGGTTTCTGAAGTCTTCCAATCTATTTTACCCATGTGGGCCAATTACTATATACATTGTCAACGTACCTAAGCCATCACCTAGTCTTGTGAGGGAAGGAATCCTATCTTTTTTTTCAAAATTATCCATAAAATGATTGGAAACTAGATGTGAAAGATGAAAACCCATAGCAACTCCTTTTGTTTGTTTGTATATTTCTCCATGAAAACTAAATTATGTTGATATAAGGCATATTTCAACAAGGTTCACAGTTTCATTATAAGAGACAGTTTTAATGATATCAACGGCTTCATTAATTGGAATTTTAGTGAAGAGGGATACAACATCAAAACTAACAAGTATATCATCCTCATTAGTCTTCCATTCCTTTGTGATATTATCTAGATGTGTCGAGTCTTTTATAGAAGAAGAATTTCCTCCTATGAGAGGTTTGAGATTTCTTGCTAGGTAGTTTGCTAGCTTGTAACTGGGAGAGCCTATTGTGTTAACAATAGGTCTCAAAGGAATGCCAATTTTATGTATTTTAGGTGCACTATGAATTCATGGCATCAATTCACTATTGGGGATAAGCTTCTTTTTCAAGTTGTCATCTAGAGAAGAAATTTGTATTTCCATGAAGACACTCTTTATAACTTATTTCATTGCATTTCCTTCCACCTTCCTATAACTACCTCTTGTTAATGTTTGCTCATTTTCTAGTTGTAGTCTACGATTTTTAGAATCATGGTTGTGTTACATTTATCTCCTTTCAAGATTTTTATATATTTATTTTGTATTAAGTTTTTAAGAGAATCTATTTCTTCCTTATAAATATTTCTTACCGGGGGCTTAGGATTCTTGAGCATGGTGGCACATTCCTGGAGAATGTATTCAATTATATCTTCAAGAAGATCATTAATTGTGTTTTCTATGGAATATTCACCAATACTGAGAAGGGGGGTGAATCAATATTGAACACTTTTTACAACTTTTAAACAAAACATGTAAACATTAACTTATTAACAATTCCATTCACTTATGATTGCATTTCACATATCATGAACATATAACCATAAATAGTACCATTCAACAATGCATCATACCATACATAGTGCACAAGAGATTTTTAAGTGGAAACTCAAATGGGATAAAACCGTGGAGTTTTTTTATATATCAGGAGATTACATTCATAGGAATCACCAACTTCCAAGATTCTCTAGCACCAACTAGAAGGAGGCTCCAACCCCCTATTTAGAGGCTCCAACCTTAAGGAAGCTACAACTCCTTAGATTTTCTAGCTCCAATTGGAAGGAGGCTCCAACCTAAAGGAAGATATGACTCCTTGTATTCTCTAGCACCAACTGGAAGGAGGCTCCAACCCCCTTCCTTCCTCCTTGAAATATAAATGGAGAATCAACTTGTCAATGAAATTGTCACTGAAAATCAACCTATCATTGTCACTTTTCATTCTGTAAAACTTGGTACATCACATCTCATACCAACAGAGCTTCCTCAACTTCAACATCAAGAGACTAGCACCTTCTTCAAACTTTTTCACACATCCACGATTCATACATTGTCAACCCATGGAAATATGTGTGTTTCCTCACTATGACCTGTGTACATCCTTTCCTTTATCCACAACAACCCGCAGATAACCTCGGAAATTCGCACCTTGCTCCACCGGGACCTATGGATAACCTCATAAAACTCCTTTCTCTCCTAGACCTCCTTTATCCTAGGCTAGATTTTCTTTTTTGATGTAGTCAATCCTCCTAGCACAAGTTCAAACCCACTTGATGCTAGCTCCATTCATAAAAACTCACTTGCTTGGATGATAAAATCAGAGGTTCTTGATGTGTATTTATACTTTTCGAAATACCTCATTTACTTGACTTTAGGACCAACCTGTAACTTCTTGTTACAACAAATTTTCTCCTTTAATTAAATTTGGGGTTGACTTGTAGCTTCTTGTCCTCGGATCTAGGGCTTCTTGACCATACTTTAGGGATTCAAATTTAAAAGAGCATAAATTCTCAACTATGAGGAACCACGTGACGTACCACCTACCATTGGAAACATCATGACAAGAACTATCCATTTATGAGGGTTTTGCATGTATTTTCATTGTCCTTCATCCTCTTTTTCCTCAAACATATTTGGGATTCATGACCACACCTCTGGGGCTTCTTGTATACTTCTTCAAAGTGTCTTCCCATGAGAGCCATGCTTAAAGATACGCCATAAAGGGACCAATTTGGATACTTCTTCAAATACACACATTACTTCTAGAGGCTTATAGACTTATTCTAGATTTGACCTCAATGACAACCAATTTTCCAACAATCTCCCCATTTGGAATTGATGGAAACACGCATGCTCCCCTTGTGACCAATGCTCCTCATGTCTTTGTTCTTTTGTATTTTCTCTCCCCCTTTGACATAATGGAAAATGGTAACTCCCCCTGATGATCTCTCTCCCCATGTATTCTTTGCAAAAGGCCAAGTAGATCACTATGGGGCATAAACTACTCCAAGTTTTTGTCAACCTTATTTGTTTCTATTTGGTTTTCTAATTGTATTGCAGATTTGGTGGTGGAAAATATGGTAAGACGAAAAGGAGACCTCACTTCTGAATTTCTGCAAGGGTTCTACCTCACCACATTCACTTTGGTGAGTCTATCCAAACCCTTCTCTATCATGTAGTTGACTAATGGTTAGACCTAGAGATTGTAGATTGCTTAAGTTTTCTTTGAATGATGTTCTTTCATTTCGTTTCCTTACTCTAAGGTGTTTTAAGAGCCCCCATACTACTAGTCCATTTATGAGCAAGATCTCTAGACCAACAAAAAGAACTTGAAAATGTTCAAGAATTTGTTGAGCAAAGAAGAACTTATCACTACAATAAATTTCTTAAACCCTTGTCCAAAGTTTAGAATTGTCCTGAGGGAGGAATCTGCATCTCAAGAAGGAGAGGAGATCCATGAGCCCGATCCACAAGGAGAGCACCTAGAAGTCTCCCTTAATCAACCTTGCAATCGTATATAAGACTCATGGATAACATCAAATGGAGGATAGCCACTATAGCCACATATCGAAGAATTTTATTCATGTTTGTCACCAGATCCCTTGTGCATTCAGGAGTTTCATGACCAGTTTTACAAAGAAATTTATGGCTTGACAACCAAAGAGGGTCGAGGAGACAAAGACTATATTGAAGCTTGGTTTCAAACACTCATCATGCCACCATACTGCTCCATTGTTCAACATTTATTGGCACCATCTCCACTAGAACCACTAGTCACTCATATCCCGACAATCATGGAGGTATATTTTTCAAATTTGGATATGACTTTAACAAAGATCTTGTTGCGTAAATGGATTTTTTGAAAATATTCCTACACTTGAGAAAAAAAAATTCCAAGTAGAGTAGAATAATGTAATAAATAAATAAATAGAATAGTAAAGAGAAAAATAAGTTTAGTTGTGAAAACCAATTTACTAACATGACTGGACATGATTCTTTTTCGAAAACTATGCAATCAACGGTAAAGATTCACAATAAATTATGCATTCAGTTGTTGGTTCTACCTTGTATTCCTCAAATCATTATATTTGTTATTGTGTCAAATGATGTGGGATTCCTTAACGCCGATGGAGCTAAACATTAATGAAAAAAACAAAACTTTACATATGGCTGTTTATTATCGCTGACAATGTTGATAATCGCTACATCGGCAAAGACCTGCAATTCCAGGTTTCAATGTTGATAATCGCTGCATCGGCAAAGACTTACATCAACTGCAATTCCAGGTTTCAATTCCACTCCCTGCTACCAATATGGATTCTTCATCAGCTGCCTACGACGCTCTTCTCAAGCAATTTGAAAGACTTCAGAGACCAATTGATCTCGTCCAGACACTACATGAAAGGCAACTGAAGGAAGTCCCTGCACGGTACATCCTTCCTTCCGATCAGAGGCCATCTCGTCCTCTCCAAGTCCAGCAGTCTCTTCCTGTCATCGATCTAGCAGGCCTGGGAGACATCGATCAACGCTTCAAGACTGTCAGACAAGTAGCCCAAGCATCCCAGGAATGGGGTTTCTTTCAGGTTTGATTGCGATCGCCGTTTTTGCTTTCTTTCTCATTTCTGTGTCGATTATTCAAACAACTTCGTGATCGTTTGGCCTTCTGATTTATTGGGTTTTCAATTGGTTTGAAGATAATAAATCATGGCATACCTTTGTCATTGTTAGAGAGTGTGAAACGGATTTCACAGGACTTCTTTGATCTTTCTCTCGAAGAGAAACAGAAACAGTGTCCTGTTAGGCCTGGTATTCACAGGCTTGAAGGCTATGGCCGGCTCTTTGACATCTCTGATGACATGGTCCTGGATTGGGTTGATGCTCTAATTCATTATATTTCTCCAGAGTGGGCCAAAGCGGTTGAGCACTGGCCCAAAACGCCCTCCACATACAGGTACAACTCTACATACACTCTGTGTTAGAGATTTGAAACCTTGATAATGAGCTTGCATCTATTCTGATACATTACTGTATGCACTATGAAGGGAAACATATGAAAAATACGGGGAAGAGGTAATGGGGCTTATAGAGAAGTTACTGGGTCTTCTTTCCGAGGGTTTGGGGTTGGACCCAAATTATATCCAAAACCTCATCAACAAGGAACCCTTGCTCCGACTCAGAATCAATTATTACCCTCCTTGCCCTCAGCCAGATATGGTGAATGGGCTTAAATCCCATTCAGATGTAGGTATGCTCACTGTTCTGTTCGATGATGGGGTGGACGGTCTCCAGGTTTTGAAAGATGAGGATTGGTTTACTGTGTCCCCTGTTCCTGGAGCTCTTATTATCAACATCGGGGATATGTTACAGGCAAGTGAAATTCTTTGAGCTCCTTTTTGGCATTTCAATCGTTTGTCTGATTTGGAGTAGGTACCTGGGTTAAACTTTAGCAGAGGGTTTGTAGAATGATACGGGGATTCTGTAATGGCAGATATTAAGCAATGGGAAATACAAGAGTGCCGAGCACCGGGCAGTAGCGAATAAAAATCAGCATCGCATGTCGATCGTCATGTTTTTGAGTCCACAAGATGATGTGTTGATTGGTGCTGCTCCCGAACTGATCGATGAAGCTCATCCCAGCCTGTACAAAGCCATTAAAGCTGGAGTGTATGGAACTGTGTATATGAGCCAGCATAATCGAGGAAAAGGCCCACTAGATGCGTTACTTCTGGAACAGGCAAAGCAAGTCAATGTCTAGTCCTTATAATTCCAATTCTATAAGATGTCTATAGAGAGAACAATTCTAGTTTTTTGACTGGAAACTCTAACCATAAAATTGTATAGGCAAAAAGAAATTTACCGTTATCATGTACAGTGCTGCTAGCGAGTAACATATTTGCTTGGGTTTAACTTCATTGCATGTATTTAGTTTTTTTTATTACCAATCTCTTTTATGGCTCCTATCTTTGTTATGAGCTTCCTCCATTTAAAAATAAACAAATAATTTTTTTCTAAGAGAAGTAAAGGAACAATGTTTTTTCAAATTCAATATTTGGATGACAAAATCAATGTGTTTATGGTTTTAGGAAATGTAATTTTGTAAATTGAAAGAATTTTTAATGAAAGTTCTTTAGATATAGCTTAGGCACCCATAGTTATCACATGACATATGAGGAAACAGTTGGAGTGTGAAATGAAAAAAAAAATAAGTGTCAATTTCTTAATGCTTGAAAATTTTTGAGTTAAAATGGATTTACATTGGTTTATTTTATTTTGTGTGTTTATGTCTTTTCATTTTACTTTTTTTTTAACTCTTTTAATATTAGAAATCAAAAGTGAATTTTTTTCTATTATATTTTATTAGTGTTACTAACATTTGTATGTATATGTCTAAATAGACACCTCTCCCACATTGGACTGTGCAATTAGAAGGCACCACTAGTTAAAGAGAAAATAGAGTAAAAATACAAATGTGGGATGTTATGGCCCTATGGATGCTAATTTGTTGTACAATAGATTAAATGACTAGACAACTTTATTAGCTATAATAAACAAAACACATACTACTTTCCAATATTCATTAATCTAAGATAAGTTTCATAATTTAATTTAGTCATTTTGCACTACCCACATAGTGTTACTTTTTTTTTTTCATTAAGGTTAAAATCACCGAAAATTTGGCTAAATCTTGCACATTTTAGTATTGTCTTAAATTATCTTTAAGAAATTTGGGTAGCCTTAGTATTTTCTAAACCTTTCTTCAGCATGTAACCCACCTTCTTATGGGCCATCTCCAATAATTGGTTGTGACAATTCATCGTCTCTTGTGTCTCTTCAGTTATCAAACGATTTGACTCCTCTTTTGGTAACTGATGACGTCTTCCCTGACACAATATTGTTGACAAGGCTCCCTACTAATCCTTCAATCAATTTTGTTTGTCTAATCTTCATCTTGGTCATCAACATATGCTCAATAGTGGACCTTAGTTTAGTTGATACATTAGTGGACTTTGTCTTTGATCTTCTTTTCGTTGGTTATTCTCTATCAATCAATGGACTTGGTTCAATCAACTTCCTCACTAGATCCCACCTTTAGTTTCTCTAGTCTTCTTCTAATCAATCCAATTTAAGATTAGCTACCCTAATGGGGCAGGTGCAAAATTAGTTATATATGTGGAGTGCTTTTGCCTCCCAAATGACTTACTCTTTTGATAGACCTTGCAATCAAATTTTGTACTATGGTATTTACCTTTTATGAAGATTCTTCACATCTACCTTAAGGATTCCATCTAGTTCCAATATCGAATTTCCTCTTTATTGGTTAGAGGGATCTTTGTTTGAGTAACAATCTCACTACCCAATTTATTTTTAAACAAGAGGCATGAAAGCCATAAGGAGTCTTTTGTTGTTAGGAAGGTATAGTGCATAAGAAATACCACACATTTATGCTTGTTCTCTATAGGGCCCATGAAACTTGGGTTGACACTTGTTTTTACCTATGGTAGTTGAAGAGTTGTCTATTTGTAACATTGTAATTGGATTTCAATATTGTGAATTTCTATTCTAATGTGTATATATTGAATTATAATATTATTTTTAACATTTTATTTATATATGTACATATATATCACTATGACACACCTTGCTAAATATATCAAGGTTAAAGAGAAGCAAAATATAAATAAGTGTTATTGCATTCAAGAATTATACATTATGATTTAGTGCTTCCTATCAATGTTTCCACCTTATATCGTAAATGTGTCATGTCCCAATTTTGGATTCCCCTATTCGACAGTGGAAATGACTTTCGTGGCTTGTCAGTGAAGAAAAAGGGAGTCAAAAGGGGTTATTTAATGTCACTTAGTTAGGAGATGTTATGTATTTAAAGTGAAATTAGATAGATAAGTTAATTATCTATTATTAAAAGCGACTTTTAATCATAATGTGAAATAAAAAGGGGGATAAGGGTCATATTTGATTTAGTCAAAAAGGTGATAAGGGTTACATTTGATTTGGTCAAAAAAGGGAAAGTTCTAGAAGGCATGGAGAAATGATAAAATGAGGGGTAGAGCCTCACCTTGGCATAATGATTTGATCTTTCATTTGGAAGTGCTCTTGGAGCCATTGATTCATTAGGGTTTAGCAAAAATATTCCACTATTGGTTGGTTTCGGTGGTGCAATATCCACCCTAGCAAGACAAGAGGGGAATCTACCCGGGATTTCCATTGGAGCCAAGACAAGAGAGAAATCCATCTTGGATTTCCATTGGAGCTTCATTTTTGGGTTTGTTTTCAGTTTGGAAGTGTATCGACTTTGAGCAGGGAGCTCGTGAAATTATCCGGAGGAGGCCAATCTTAGTTTTTGTAGGTGCTAGGAGGGTTTCAGAAGGCCTATTAGTGACATCCTCGTTGGTTGAAGATGAAGGCCCTGCTAGTTTCCCAGGTTCATCCCACGAGGATCTTTGCGGACTGAAATTTGTTGCGGGAGGGTTTTTTAGGGCATCTTTGTTGGTTGAATGCCAGTAGTCCAGCGAGGCCCCATGTGACACCCAACTTTGTCCCGCGAGGACATTTGCAAACCGTAGTTGCAGAGATATTCAGACACGAGCTAATCTACCATGACAGAGGGTTTCTACATGTGGGTACTCGCCAGGAGGGAAAACAACATCACTATTAGGTTCATAGGATTGCATTTTGAATGCTTTCTTGATGTATTGAAGTTGCCACAACAACCCTTAGTTTGTATGTCAGATCTACATCTATATTGTTTGTTGTTGGTGATTTACTAAAGATGCTACAACAACCATTAGGCCTTGTATTGCTATTCAAACCATAATA
The DNA here is from genome assembly GCA_009831015.1 of Picea engelmannii. Classification (NCBI taxonomy): domain Eukaryota; kingdom Viridiplantae; phylum Streptophyta; class Pinopsida; order Pinales; family Pinaceae; genus Picea; species Picea engelmannii. The sequence goes on from ML778498.1 coordinate 24,309, forward strand.
AAGATGTTGTGGCTATCTCTTCTATTTTATGTGTAAGGGAATGTATGCAATATGTTTTATAAATCGTCTCTCTTTTAGTAAGAAGATACAACAACATTAAGGAAAAAAATTTGACAAAATTACACAAAGAAAGCAACAATCTGAACATCAAACATAAAATTTTCTTCCATCCTAGTTGGGGACATTATAGATACGAGTATGCAATATGTTTGATAAATTGTCTCTGTTTTAGTAAGAAGCTACAATGACATTAAGGAAAATTGTTTGAAAAAATTACACAAAGAAAACCAACATTCTAGACAACAAACATAAAATTTCCATCCATCCTAGTTGGGGACATTATAGTGGTATCAGAGATGGTGATCTTTCTAACCTGTGTGTGCATTCCACGGATGAGGGTTTATTAAGTATTTGATGAAACCCAAGCCAAAAAATATCAAATTACCCAGCCATGTTTTAGTTACTTAAGAAGGTTAATTAGGAACGTTTTGCAAAACTTTTGAGGCAACTGGAGGAAAATAAATACTTTAATGACTATTCGAAGTATCTAACATTGGATGAAGATGTTCATGCAACTTTATTCTTTAAAATCTATTATACCCTTGTGCACGGAAGTTGGCCCAAGGATTTGGATGAGGATTGTTTTAAAAGTAAAGGGAAGGAGGTAAAGAAGGATAAGCATGAAGAGTAGGTGGAGCAACATGCATTTAGCTAGGAGAAGGATGTGTACATAAAGGAAGACCAAACAACAACCTATGAGACATCATTAGAACTAACTGATGAGGTCGATGAAACTAGTGTGTTGGTATAACACACCCAACCATTAAATACCCTTTCTAGGGATGTGGCATCCAATTTTAGCCTTTTTTTGGTTCAGTTTTGGTCTCGAACGTAAGAAAAACCCTTTTATAGGGCTTCCCCCAAGCTTACACCCATTACTGTTCACTTGAGCCAGCTAGCAGGGTCATCCTCGTGATGTCGGGTTGAAAACCAGGGCCTAAGGACCCATGTTAGCGACGATTTCGACATTTTGGAGGTTCCCGATCTTCGGGTGTTCCAAGGGTGTCATCAATCTTCTCGATCGTCGAATAGTGGAGGAGATCGACGATCTGCATTTATCCACCAAGATCTTATGGTTAAGGAGGGGGTTTTCAGCAATCTGTGCCAATCACCTTTTTCCAAATCCCCATCATCCCGAAGCGCTGCCATGTGCCCTCAGCCCTTCGGCGATCGACAATTCTTGTCAAGCATATCTTTTTGTCGCTCTTTTGGTAAACTCTCGACCTGATTTGGTCCTAGACGTAAGAAAAACCCTCTTACAGGGATTCCCCGAAGCTTACACCCATTACTTTTCACTTGAGACAACTAGCAAGGTCATCCTCGTGACCTCAGGCTGAAAACAGGGGCCTAAGGACCCAGGTTAGCGATGGTTTCATCACTTCATAGGTTCTCAATCTTCGGTTGTTCCAAGGGTGTCATCAATCTTCCTAATTGTCAAACAACAAAGGAGATTGACAGACTACATTTATCCGACGAGATCCTACGGTTAAGGAGGGGGTTTTCGATAGTCTATGAAAATCACCTTTTTCCAAATCCCCATCATCCTAAAGCACTGCCACAAGCCCTCATCCCTTTGGCGTTTGGCCTTTGACAATCATCAATTCTTATCGAGCATATCTTTTTTTTGCTCTTGTGATAAACTACCAAACATCCGACATCGCGCCACGTGTCCTTGGCCCTACGATGATCGACGTTCAATGATTATGGCCGAACGTTCCTCTTCTACCAAGCTATGCCAACCTCATGAACTCTCGATATCACGCCACATGGCCTTGGCCCTTCGACGATTGATGTTGGTTGTTCCACTATCGTACCTCTCCTTGAATCTCCCGAAGTCTAAAGTCATCCAAGCCCTTGGGGTCCTGAGTACGTCACCAGCCACGTACGCTAGGTGGGTACAATTAGAGGTTGAAAAGTGGCGAGGGTCCATGAGTGACATGTGTCCTTGACAAGGGGTGACACGTGTCATACCCTAACAGACATAATGGGTATGTGAAACCTCCAAAACTAGGTGACACGTGGCACACATAATGCAGGTCCATGTCACCTCGAATGATTTCATTGAGCCACATCATCTCTGGCCAATAACCACCCAACCATTTTATCTAACAGTCAACAGGTTTCCACGTAGATCCTTAGATCTACAACTCTCGTTGCTTTGCGACTTTGGGCTTCAATGCTTGTCAAACCCTCTTGACGCAAATCCCCCGAAGGCTAAACCTCTGTACTCTTGGATATTGCACCACGTGTCCTCCTCAACCAACGATCAAGATTTACTCTGCGACTTTTGGTTTTGGCACTTTCCAAACCCACTTAACGCAAATCCCCTGAAGGCTAAACCTCTGGACTCGCGGATCTTGCGCCATGTGTCTCCTTTGACCAACAGTCGATATTTACTCTACGACTTCAAGCTTCGACGCTTGCCGAACCCTCTTGACGTAAATTCCCCAAAGGCTAAACCTTCAAACTCACGGATCTTGCGCCACACATCCTCTTCGAACAACAGTAAAGATTTACTCCGTGACTTCAGGCTTCGGCACTTTTCGAACCCTCTTAACTCAAATCCCCCGAAGGATAAACCTCCAGACTCGTGGATCTTGCACCACGTGTCTCCTTCGATCAACGATATTCATTGACTATTTATCATTTTTAAGGCATTGGATCATAACACATAGTTACATGGTTGATGCTAGATGCTAAAACCCCCCATAGAGCCAAGGAACAAAATAATGAGAACCCCCAAAACAGATAGTGAACATCCCATATCTTTTCACTTTTAAACAGAAATGAAGTATCCCGAAGGGAGAAGGCGTTCTCAATCTTGGCACACTTGGGTGTAGAGTTTCTTACATCGGTGCCATTTTCATTTGCTTTGATGTTCCAAAATCATTTTGCACTCCATTAATACATGATGAGGCCTTCTAAGGATCCACTTTGACGTGCAATACAAACACCCATTGAAGTTGGGCAAGCCCACATGGTGCAAGTGACCTATGTGAATGCCCCAACTTCAACTATAGTGAATTTAAATGGTGTCAATATTTCATGCACAACAAAATATGTGTACCACCCTCTATGGCATCTAATCTATCGAACAATCAACCACTTTTAGATTAAGATTGCAAGCTCAACACTTTCAATCACATGGTTTGGATCGTTACAGTTAGAGGGAAGTCGACCAGGTTGAGTGGATATCAACTAGTAACGAAATTTAATCACTTAATATAATAAAATCACCAGGGGACTAACTCAAATGCCCAACCACTAATTTCATCACCCAGTAAGAAAGAAAAATAGGATCTACGGGTTGTGTGCATCCCACACGGCCTATGAATAGCTCCCAATGGTTTGTGGAAGGAAGAAAATGATGTAGAGAATGTTACTTCAGCCCAGGAAGTGACAAAATGACTAAGGGGAGAGAAATTCGACTCAACAAGAGAATTTTCAACTTGGAGGAGTGATAAATTTTCCCAACATCTAAAAAATGAAATTAGCAACTTTCAACTTAATTGCAATAACTAAATTTTAATAGTCATCGATCTTAAACTTGAATGGAATTAGATGGTGGACATTATAGAGCTTTTGGGTTCTTCATTTGTACATAGAGAATGAATTTACGGGCCATTAAATAACCATAAATCCATTTAACATAAATAAAAACAACATAAAGTACAACAATCAATCAACGAACACAAGAATTGTTTCCTAGAAACCTAATTGAGAAAACCAATTTCGAATGGGCCTCTGTCTATTCATCTCGACAATCTCTAGTATAATGAACTCATCCCTGTCTCTCATGTTCCTCCCCTATCCAAAAAAATACCCTTTGGGAATGACATACAAGAGGAAATAGAGAGAGTTGGGGCAATGGGAAGGCCAACAACTTGACCATTTGTTTCCCATTCATCACTCTTCTCTCATTTCATTTTTCTTCTATTCCATCTATTTCTATTTTTTTTTCATCTATTTTGTCTCATTCACTTTACATTTGCATTGTTTTATAATGCTTGCATAACCTTCATTTGTTATCGAAATAATATTGAAGATATTGATTCTTACAACCATTATTGGTTTGGATCCATTTCGAATCAATAGTAGACTAGGGAACAATGTAACTCTGAAATCCATTTGTCCCTACTAACCCTTTGATTGACAATTGAGGCACTAACCAAACTTAAATTTGAACCATGTAACTGACTTGAGCTGAGACCGAATGACTTAAAATCAATGATTGATACTCTTATAGTGTATGATAAGTAACTATGTGCTCAAATGAACCTCTGAAACTAACCTCTAGATACTCTTTAATGGGAAAGGGACATAGTAACTACAACTCCTACCATTGTCTTTGACTAGAACTAGAGCTTGATAGGCTACTCAGATAAACTCTCCTTCTAGCTCAAGAAGATAAAAAATGAGAAACATCATGTTGATAGCAAAGCATATTTTTGGGTCAACACCAAAGAAATTTATCACAGATAATGAGTTGATATTTGTTAGGTTAGGTTTCACTTCTTTATGTGGAAAATATGTCATCATTATGGGAAAATAATTGAATTACTACCCACGAGGTAATGGTTTGGTTGAGTAGACAAACAAGACTCTCATTCAAATTCTAAATAAAACTATTTCAACCAACCAAAGGAAATGACATGCCGAATTGAATGATGCATTGTGGCTAAGCAATATAATGCCCAAGGGAAGCACACAAAATTCTCCTTTCACTTTGGTTTCTAGAAAAGATGCAATGATCCTCGTGCATCTCAAACTAAATTCCATATCATTGGTGATTGGATTGGATGATGAAGAAGAGTTTATCCATTTGCAGTAAAGATACTACCATTTTATAGAATTGGAGGATAAATGAGAGCGATCATGGTTATCTATACAAAAGGAGACAAGACACAACTTGCAAATACTTTGATTAAAAGACAACATTTAAATACTTTTGAAGGGGAAAATTGGTTTTGTTATGAATAAGGCCAAGGAAAAACCATCCATGGATGCTAAGTTCAATTCTTTATGGATTGGGCCTTATCAGATTGAAAACAAAATGTGGTTTCAATTCTTATCTTCTTAAGAGGTTGGATGGGACCATTGAAAAAATTCCTATAAATAGCCAACACCTCAAGAACTTCTTCACATAGGACACCCATCCCCTTAGAATTGTATTATAACATCAAAATCGTTTTACATATCACTCTTATTTTTTCCTTTTGTAGTACAAATACCCATTTTGACTCCATTTTTCCCTAGGAAAGGCATTCTAGATTCTCAGGGACCCACTAGGGGTCATTGTCCTATAATTGGAATTGAATGCTCATATATTCCTTCCTTCAACAAAATTTATAGGTCATGTGACTAAAACCTCCAATCTGGCTAAGTGTTGAACTCAAAGTTTAAATTCTTCCTTGTGGTGTGAAATATTTACTTAGTAGTCATTTTATTCTCATTTTGCATTCTGCATCAGGATGCAAAATCTGGGAGTCTCATCTCATTTTCCTATTATATGTTCCACATTTCACACACAATGCATAATTTGGGAATCTTTCCTCGAAATTCCATTTTATTTCATGCATCCTACCTTATTGTATTACACATTCGTTGTGGAATGCCATATTTGTGTAACTCCACATCTTCATGCACCCCCATATCCCTTGTCCCCTCATCACCTTTCTAATGTAGGATGCAAAGACTTCGTATCTCTCTATTTCAACCTTCCACCTTCCACATCCCACATTTCCCACATCGCCATTTCCTTCAAATTTGTCGTCACCTCACAATTTCCCATGCATTTAACCATTTATTGTTCCATAATAAACCCCATGGATATTTGGTGCATCATATTCCATATGAAGTCATTTGAAGAATATTTCCCTTTATTGTCATCATGATTATACTTCAAAAGTATTTGAGATCCATCTAGAACTCAACCATGCCTTGTTTGTATATTATTCATAGATTGTTTGTGCAGAAAGTAAGGAGGTTAATATGGTACTCAAGAACAATCTTGAGCCTTTTTGTGGGGATACTACCAATTCTTTAGCAAAAGGAGATGATGATTTCCATTGGTTTTCATATCCAGCTCAGAATCTGATTCGTAGCTGTCATACACAGGCTGGCTACTCCTCTGGTCAGCAAACCACGATGTGAAGCTTTGTTGTTCATCATCTGAATAATCATCAAAGCTTGGGGCAACAGGTACATTAGGAGAAGGATGCAAGGCCTCTACAACTATGAAATCTTCAACGCTTTCATCATCGGTAGGGTTGTCAAGAACATCTGCCTCAAGGACTAGAAAATCCTTTGTGCTTTCTTCTTCTAACCTTTCTAGTTGGGTAGAGAGAGATTTTACCAGTTCCATCAGGTCACCCAGAGCATCTTCTTCCTCCATATGGTCCTCATCATCATAGTATTCATTATATACAACCATATCTTGATCACTGCCTTCATATTCCTCACAATTGTTATGACAAATAAACTCAGAGGAATAGAACTTTTGACAACACCTATTGAAAACTGCATGAAATTCCTTTAGGGAGGAGATACTAGCAGGGGGTAAGGAATGATACCATTCATGAGCATCCCCTGCTAATGAGAACAAGAACATTTTTAATAATACATCCTCATGATGTATCTCCCACTAATGCATGAGTTCATGCAACTCACGAAGATGCTGAGCAGGGTTGTCCTCTTTCTGCTCTCTAAATATAGGCAAATAATCATTCCATTCATTTGGACCGGAACAACATTGGGAAAACTAGGAACATTAGAAAAATTAAAGGGAGCAAACCTTTGAGCCAGGATTTTGTCCATATTGAACCAGTGGAGTTGCCAATCGATTCTTCAACCATGGAGTCGCCCAGTGAAAGATATGCAGTAAGACTGTGTCTGGTCTTTGTTCACCATCAAAGACCACATCTAATCGTTGTGTTCTCCCAAAGGCTACCAAGTGTAGCCAGAAGCATCCATACTGAAATAGTTGAGCTAAGACAGTGGAGTCACCTCAGTGGAGTCGCCAGGTGCATAGTAGCAATCTTCAATGTACTGATTTCTAATGCACCTTCAGAACCAATAAGCTTTGTCGTTCAATCCCAGGGAAAATCTTCAATTTCATCCTTGACAACGATGCTAGAAATGTTAGCACTGGAAGTCACCCTTCAGATTACAGGAAAGGCAAGCCCGATACCCATCAGATTTTTATGTCACAAGTTGGTTAAAAAAGGGTCAAATGGGCGTAGTCTCAAGAAAATATCATCTTAACTCAGAAAACTGGACTGATATGCACAGACAGGTGAGGTCTTAGTTTAATTTCAATAAATAAGTTGTAGCAAGGGTGAGTAGAAGGAAGACTTTGGTGAGAAAATGCAGAGGTCTTTTGAGGACATCGGGTATTTCAGTATCTGAAGGAGGAATAATTTAAACGCAAGAACTTCTCGAATTTAAATCTCAAAGAAAATAAAAGGAATCATAACAACACTATAATCAAACCTTCATCATAATACAGTTACAATAATTCAAGTGAATCATTCAATCATGAACTCTTTCAGCATCAGAGGGAAACAAGAGTGAGTGAGAAAGTTGATTGTCATTAGACAAGAAGTCTCAAATGCATATACATAACCAGAGAACCAGAATGTTCATTAAAACTTTACAATATGGGAGCTTTGCTCTACCATCAACCATAACAAAAAATCAAAACTGAGTATTTATACTCAAAACAACTTGCTCCCTCCAGGAACGAGCACTGGCTACTGCAATAAAAGATTTGCATCTGCATTTCTCCTGTCATCCTGTACATGCACTCTTCTGTCAAATGCAATATCAGATTGGTATGGGCTTTGTAGGAAAATCCATCCACAAGGAACTTTGGGATGACAACCTGCCTCCACGACCAGTCCTTTCTGGTTTTCCATTCATGGGCTGAGTTGAGGTTTCAGCTACCAACACCTACCTCCATTAACTGCTACCTCGGGACAGAACGAAGCTTTGAAATAACTCATAAATCTTGAAACTGTGATGGTTTCACACTGTAAAGAAACATGGGTCTTTTCGTCCCTTTGGCGTGGCTCCTTTCTAGTGCACTAACTTTGCAAGTGACCCTGGGCTGTGACCCGAAACTTAATTCCCAGGCGCTATCGGGACTTCGTGTATCGGGGATCTTTTCTCCTTTCTGCTCTCAACATTGTGATGCCCGAAATCGCGAAACGGTTTTGAGATCGACAGTCAACCTTGCTTCAAAACTGATGGCCACGGTCCTTTCCTCGAACAACTCAGCGACCCGTCGCTTAGTCAGGCATTCACTTTTCTTTATGGCCCTGCTTCCATATGACTGTGGGCTGTGATCATGGGCCCAACTCTGAGGCACGTCGTGATTTCTCATTTTGGGGGGGCTTCACATCACTTGACTACAATCTCCTGATACCCGATATCGCGAAATTGGATGACTCAAATGGACGACTGTATATGATATGCATCCGACGACTGCGATTTCTTCCTCGAAACTCCAACTTGGCTAGCTCTACGCTATGGATGCCAACTTTTCCTCCCGGATCTGTTTTCCATATGATCAAACGTTGAGACCATGGGCCCAATTGTTAGGCGTTTCGTGATTTCCACTATCAGGAGTTTCCACACTCATGCCTTTAGATTTCCTGATCCATGAAACCGCGATATCTCTGATCAAGGGCCACGTGCTCCACTAGTTTGGATGGCCTAGATCTTTCCTTTTATCAACGACTCAGATTATTTCGCGATTTCGCATTTCGCGAGTTCTAAAGACTCTACCCTCTTACTTTCCTCACTCACGAAATCGCAAAAAGATGATCCAATGGTCCATATCTCTCCTTTGATCAACGACTGCGATATTTTCGTGATTTCGCATTTCATGAGTTCTGATGACTCTGCTCCTTGACCGCTCCATCTCGCGAAACCACGAAATGCTAATCTTGCGCTAGGTGTCCTTCCCAGCACCAACGGCTAGGATTGGCCTCGCGATTTCAGAACTCTGATTGATGCTATACTTCGTGTAACTCTATGATCCCGATTGTCTGAGGGCCGCTGATCTGATCCTCTCGTGTAATCTCTGTCGTTGACGTTGATCTCGCCTGTTAACCTGATTTGGCTAAGTCTTCCATCATTGATCTCTCCCAATGTGATCCGATGGCTGAGACTGAACCTGTTCTTGATTGGATCTAATGGCCAGATATGTGCACGCCTTTGCACAATCGCGCCTCGACTTTGGATAAAACTACATATGGTGGGTTTTTAAGCCTCTTTTCTCACATTTGGTCACCCGATGGCCAACTCCAAAGGAAAAATATCCCCTTTACAAGAATATGTGATAACATTAGGCTCCATGGGGGATAGAGTCTTCCCTGCGAGGCTCTAAGATCTCCTTTGCAGTTCCAGTCGCTTTCTGTTGGGCTATGGAGTCAAGCTCAAAACACACTGCTGAAAATACAGGCCGAAAGTAAAAACAAATTAAACATACATGCTCCAAGGAGCTTATTTATGTATAGTCCTAAACTAATAAATCTTTACATAGTGCTAGGTGAAAGCAAATTTCCACCATATCCATTCAAGTAACTTCCTAACTAGAAGCCCCTTCATTATGTTGACGATCGATAATAGAGGACGCAACCGCAACACCGGAACAGTTATGTTCTTCATCTTTCCTCCTAATGTTGAGGTTAGGATAAAGCTGGGCGGCTTTAAAGCATGAAGGAAATACAACTCCATGTATTCCTTCATAGGCTCATAGGACCAATGGAAAACTCCAGAAAATTTGCAAGCAACAGCCTTCTTTGCTACACAGCTCACCAATGGTTGAATCTCTCTGATAGGCACGGGTGGATGAGAATTTGATGGGGGTTGACTCATCTTAGGCGATGGTTGCTCCCTGACAAACTCTGGATAGGAAATAAAGGACCCCTTCTATTGCTCCTCTGGCTCTTCTAGGATCTCCCAAGGGTCATATCCATAATCATCATAAACATGACCTATGGGGAAGCTCTTCTCTTGGTCATGCTGCTCAGAATGGCTGATTCCTCATAATAATTTTCATTAATGAATAGAGGACATGGTTATGCTATCTGTTCTTGGAAATTTTTCATATCTAGCTCAGAATCTGATTCGTAGTTGTCATACATAGGCTGGCTACTCCTCTAGTCAGCAAACCACGATGTGGAGCTTTGTTGCTGGTCATCTTAATAATCATCAAAGCTTGGGGTAGCAGGTACATTAGGAGAAGGATGCAAGGCCTCTACAACTATGAAATCTTCAACGCTTTCATCATCGGTAGGGTTGTTAAGAACATCTGCCTCAAGGATTAGAAAATCCTCTGTGCTTTCTTCTTCTAACCTTTCTAGCTGGGTAGAGAGATATTTTACCAGTTCCATCAGGTCGCCCAGAGCATCTTCTTCCTCCATATGGTCCTCATCCTCACAATATTCATTAGACACAACCATATCTTGATCACTACCTTCATATTCCTCACAACAGTTATGACAAATAAACTCAGAGAAATAGAACTTTTAACAATGCCTATTGAAAATTGCATGAAATTCCTTTAGGGTGGAGATACTAGCAGGGGGTAAGGAATGATACCATTCACGAGCATCCCCTACTAATGAGAACAAGAACATTTTTAATAATACATCCACATGATGTATCTCCCACTGATGCATGAGTTCATGAAACTCACGAAGATGCTGAGTAGGGATCTCCTCTTTCCACTCTCTAAATATAGACAAATAATCATTCCATTCATTTGGAGCAGGAACAATATTGGGAAAACCAAGAACATCAGAAAAATTAAAGGGAGAAAACCTTCAAGCCAGGATTTTGTGCATATTGAACCATTGGAGTTGCCAATCAATTCTTCAACAATGGAGTCGCCCGGTGAAAGATATGTAGTAAGAGTGTGTCTGGTCTTTGTTCACCATCAAACACCAGAACTAATCATTGTTTTCTCCCAAGGGCTACCAAGTGTAGCCAGAAGCAGCCATACTGAAACAGTGGAGCCAAGACAGTGGAATCGCTAGGTGCATAGTAGCAATATTCAATGTACTGAGTTCTAATGCACCTTCAGAACCAATAAGCTTTGTCAATCAATCCCAGGGAAAATCTTCGATTTCGTCCCTGACAACAGCGCTAGAAATGTTAGCACCGAAAGTCACCCTTCAGATTGCAGGAAAGGTAAGCCCGATACCCATCATATTTTTATGTCACAAGTTGGTTAAAAAAGGGTCAAATGGGTGCAGTCTCAAGAAAATATTGTCTTAACTCAGAAAACTGGACTGATATGCACAGACAGGTGAGGTCTTAGTTTAATTTCAATCAATAAGTTGTAGCAAGGGTGAGTAGAAGGAAGACTTTGGTGAGAAAATGTAGAGGTATTCCAAGGACATCAGTTATTTCAGTAGCCTAAGGAGGAATAATTTAAACGCAAGAACTTCTCGAATTTAAATCTCAAAGAAACTGAAAGGAATCATAACAACACTATAATCAAACCTTCATCACAATACAATTACAATAATTCAAGTGAATCATTCAATCATGAACTCTTTCAGCATCAGAGGGAAACAAGAGTGAGTGAGAAAGTTGACTGTCATTAGACAAGAAGTCTCAAATGCATATACATAACTAGAGAAACAGAATGTTCATTAAAACTTTACAATACAGGAGCTTTGCTCTACCATCGACCATAACAAAAAATCAAAACTGAGTATTTATACTCAAAACAACTTGCTCCCTCCAGGAACGAGCACTGGCTACTGCAATAAAAGATTTGCATCTGCATTTCTCCTGTCGTCCTGTACATGCATTCTTCTGTCAGATGCAATATCAAATTGGTATGGGCTTTGTAGGAAAATCCATCCATAGGGAATTCTGAGATGACAGCCTGCCTCCATGACCAGTCCCTTCTAGTTTTCCATTCATGGGTTGAGCTGAGGTTTCAACTACCAACACCTACCTCCATTAACTACTACCTCGGGACGGGACGAAGCTTTGAAATAACCCGAAAATCTTGAAACTGTGATGGTTTCACACTGTAACGAAACGCGGGTGTTTTCGGCCCTTTGGCGTGGCTCCTTTCCAGTGCCATAACTTTGCATGTGACCTCAGGATGTGACCCGGAACTTAATTCCCAGGTGCTATCAGGACTTCATGTATCGGGGGTCTTTGCTCCTCTCTGCTCTCAACATTGTGATACCCGAAATCGCGAAACGATTTTGAGATCGATGGTCAACCTTGCTTCGAAACTGATGGCCACGATCCTTTCCTTGAACAACTCGGCCACCCATCGCTCAGTTAGGCATTCACTTTTCTTTATGGCCTTGCTTCCATATGACCACGGGATGTGATCATGGGCCCAACTCTCAGGCACGTCGCGATTTTTCATTTTGGGGGGGCTTCACATCACTTGAATACAACCTCCCGATACCCGATATCGCAAAATTGGATGACTCAAATGGACGGATGGATATGATTTGCATCCGATGACTACGATTTCTTCCTCGGAACTCCAACTTGGCTGACTCTACGCTCTGGACGCCAACCTTTCCTCCCTGACCCGTTTTCCATATGATCAAACACTGAGACCATGGGCCCAATTGTCAAGCGTTTCGCGATTTCGACTATTGGGAGTTTCCACACTCGTGCCTTTAGATTTCCTGATCCACGAAACCGCGATATCTCTGATCAAGCTCCACATGCTCCTTTGGTTTGGATGGCCTAGATCCTTCTTTTTATCAATGACTCAGATTATTTCGTGATTTCACATTTCGCAAGTTCTAAAGACTCTACCCTCTTACCTTCCCGACTCACGAAATCGCGAAAAGTTGATCCAATGCTCTAGATCTCTCCTTTGATCAACGACTGCGATATTTTCGCGATTTTGCATTTCACGAGTTTTGATGACTCTGCTCCTTGACCGCTCCATCTCGCAAAACCACGAAATGATCATCTTGCGCCAGGTGTCCTTCCCAACACAAACATCTAGGATTGGCCTCACGATTTCAGAACTCTGATTGACGCTATACTTCATGTAAATCTATGATCCCGATCGCTTGAGGGCCGCTGATTTGATCCTCTCGTGTAATCTTCGTCATTGACGATGATCTCGCCTATTAACATGACTTGGCTAAGTCTTCCATCGTTGATCTCTCCCGATGCGATTCGACGACTGAGACTGAATGTGCTTGATTGGATCTGACAGCCAGATATGTGCGCGCCTTTGCACAATCGCCTCCCAACATTGGATAAAACTGCATATGGTGGGTTTTTTAAGCCCCCTTTCTCGCATTTCATCACCCAATGGCCAACTCCAAAGGAAAAATATCCCCTTTACAAGAATATGTGATAACATTAGGCTCCATGGGGGATAGAGTCTTCCCTGCGAGGCTCTAAGATCTCCTTTGCAGTTCTGGTTACCTTCTATTGGGCTATGGAGTCAAGCTCAAAACACACTGGTGAAAATACAGGTCAAAAGTAAAAACAAATTAAACATACATGCTCCAAGGAGCTTATTTATGTACAGTCCTAAACTAATAAATATTTACATAGTGCTAGGTGAAAGCAAATTTCCACCATATCCATTTAAGTAACTTCATAACTGGAAGCTCCTTCATTCGGTCGATGATCGATAACAAAGAATGAAACCGCGAAAGCAGAACTGTTACATTCTTCAGCTTTCCTCCTAATGTTGAGGTCAGGATAAAGCTGGGCAGCTTTAAAGAATGAAGGAAATACAACTCCATGTATTCCTTCACAGGCTCATAGGACCAGTGGAAAACTCCAGAAAATTCGCAAACGACATCCTTCTCTACTACACAGCTGCTCACACACGGCTGAATCTCTCTGATAGGCATGGGTGGATGAGAATTTGATGGGGGTTGATTGATCTCAGGCGATGGCTGCTCGCTGACAGATTCTGGATAGGAAATAAACGGCCCCTTCTGCTGCTCCTCTGTCTCTTCTAGGCTCTCTCAAGGGTCATATTCATAATCATCATAAACATGACCTATGGGGAATATCTGCTCTTGGTCATGCTGCTCAAGATGGCTAATTTCCTCATAATAATTTTCGTTAATGAATAGAGGATAGGGTTATGCTATCTGTTCTTGGAAATTTTGCATATCCAGCTCAGAATCTGATTCGTAGCTGTCATACACAGGCTAGCTACTCCTTTGGTCAAGAAACCATGATGCAGAGCTTTGTTGCTCGTCATCTGAATAATCATCAAATCTTGGGGCAGCAGGTACATTAGGAGAAGGATGCAAGGCCTCTACAGCTATGAAATCTTCAATGCTTTCATCATCAGTAGGGCTATCAAGAACATATGCCTCAAGGACTAGAAAATCCTCTGCGCTTTCTTCTTCTAACCTTTCTAGCTGGGTAGAGAGAGATTTTACCAGTTCCATCAGGTTGCCCAGAGCATCTTCTTCCTCCATATGGTCCTCATCCTCACAGTATTCATTAGACACAACCATATCTTGATCACTACCTTCATATTCCTCACAATAGTTATGACAAATAAACTCAGAGGAATAGAACTTTTGACAACGCCTATTGAAAACTGCATGAAATTCCTTTAGGGAGGAGATACTAGCAGGGGTAAGGAATGATACCATTCATGAGCATCCCCTACCAATGAGAAAAAGAACATTTTTAATAATACATCCTCATGATGTATCTCCCACTGATACATGAGTTCATGAAACTCACGAAGATGCTGAGCAGGGTTATCCTCTTTCTGCTCTCTAAATATAGGCAAATAATCATTCCATTCATTTGGAGCAGGAACAACATTGGGAAAACTAAGAGCGTCAGAAAAATTAAAGGGAGCAAACCTTCGAGCCAGTATTTTTTCCATATTAAACCAGTGGAGTCGCCAATCGATTCTTTAACCATGGAGTCGCTCGGTGAAAGATATGCAGTAAGAGTGTGTCTACTCTTTGTTCACCATCAAAGACCAGATTTGATCATTGTGTTCTCCCAAGGGCTACCAAGTGTAGCCAGAAGCAGCCATACTGAAATAGCGGAGTCGAGAGAGTGGAGTCGCCAGGTGCATAGTAGCAATCTTCAATGTACTGATTTCTGATGCACCTTCAGAACCAATAAGCTTTGTTGTTCAATCCCAGGGAAAATATTCAATTTCATCCCCAGCAACGACGCTAGAAATGTTAGCACCAGAAGTTGCCCTTCAGATTACAGGAAAGGCAAGCCCGATACCCATCAAATTTTTATGTCACAAGTTGGTTAAAAAAGGGTCAAATGGGCGCAGTCTCAAGAAAATATCGTCTTAACTCAGAAAACTGGACTGATATGCATAGGCAAGTGAGGTCTTAGTTTAATTTCAATCAATAAGTTGTAGCAAGGGTGAGTAGAAGGAATACTTTGGTGAGAAAATGTAGAGGTCTTCCGAGGACATCAGGTATTTCAGTAGCCTAAGGAGGAATAATTTAAACGCGAGAACTTCTCGAATTTAAATCTCAAAGAAACTGAAATGAATCATAACAACACTATAATCAAACCTTCATCAGAATACAATTATAGTAATTCAAGTGAATCATTCAATCATGAACTCTTTCAGCATCAGAGGGAAACAAGAGTGAGTGAGAAAGTTGACTGTCATTAGACAAGAAATCTCAAATGCATATACACAACCAGAGAACCAGAATGTTCATTAAAACTTTACAATATGGGATCTTTTCTCTACCATTGACCATAACAAAAAATCAAAACTGAGTATTTATACTCAAAACAACTTGCTCCCTCCAGGAGCGAGCACTGGCTATTGCAATCAAAGCTTTGCATCTACATTTCTCCTATCGTCCTATACATGCATTCTTCTGTTAGATGCAATATCAGATTGGTATGGGCTTTGTAGGAAAATCCATCCATAGCGAACTCTGGGCTAACAGCTTGCCTCCACGACCAGTCCTTTCTGGTTTTACATTCATGGGTTGAGCTGAGGTTTCAGCTACTAGGACCTACCTCCATTAACTGCTACCTCAGGACAGGACGCAGCTTTGAAATAACTTAGAAATCTTGAAACCGTGATGGTTTCACACTGTAACGAAACGCAGGTGTTTTTGGCCCTTTGGCGTGGCTCCTTTCCAGTGCCCTAACTTTACATGTGACCTTGGGCTATGAACCGGAACTTAATTCCCAGGTGCTATCGGGACTTCATGTATCGAGGGTCTTTTCTCCTCTCTGCTCTCAACATTGTGATACCTGAAATCGCAAAATGATTTTGAGATTGGCGGTCAACCTTGCTTCGAAACTGATGGCCACGATCCTTTCCTCGAACAACTCGGCCACCCTTCGCTCAGTCAGGCGTTCACTTTTCTTTATGGCCCTGCTTCCATATGACTGTGGGCTATGATCATGGGCCCAAATCTTAGGCACGTCGTGATTTCGCATTTTGGGGGGGCTTCACATCACTTGACTACAATCTCCCAATACCCGATATCACAAAATTGGATGACCCAAATGGACGGTTGGATAAGATTTGCATCCGACAGCTGCAATTTCTTCCTCAGAACTCCAACTTGGCCGACTCTACGCTATGGATGCCAACCTTTCCTCTTGGACCCGTTTTCCATATGATCAAATGTTGAGACCATGGGCCCAATTGTCGGGCATTTCACGATTTCGACTATCGCGAGTTTCCACACTTGTGCCTTTAGATTTACTGATCCACGAAACCACTATATCTCCGATCAGGCACCACGTGCTCCTCTAGTTTGGACGACCCAGATATTTCTTTTTATCAATGACTCAGATTATTTCGCGATTTCTAAAGACTCTACTCTCTTACTTTCTTGACTCACAAAATCGCGAAAAGCTGATTCAATGGTCCAGATCTCTCCTTTGATCAATGACTGTGATATTTTCGTGATTTCGCATTTCGCAAGTTCTGATGACCCTGCTCCTTGACCACTCCATCTCACGAAACAACAAAATGCTAATCTTGCACCAGATTTCCTTCCCAGCACCAATGGCTAGGATTGGCCTCGTGATTTCAGAACTCTGATTGATGATATACTTCGTGTAACTCTATGATCCTGATCGCCTGAGGTCCGCTGATCTGATCCTCTCGTGTAATCTCTGTCGTTGACGTTGATCTTGCCTATTAACCTGATTTGGCTAAGTCTTCCATCGTTGATCTCTCCTGATGCGATCCGACGGCTGAGACTAAACCTATGCTTGATTGGATCTAACGACCAGATATGTGCGCACCTTTGCACAATTGCGCCCCGACTTTTGATAAAACTGCATATGGTGGGTTTTTTAAGCCCCTTTTCTCGCATTTTGTCGTCCAATGGCCAACTCCAAAGGAAAAGTATCCCCTTTACAAGAATATGTGATAACATTAGGCTCCATGGGGGATAGGGTCTTCCCTGTGAGGCTCTAAGATCTCCTTTGCAGTTCCAGTCGCCTTCTGTTGGGCTATGGAGTCAAGCTCAAAACACATTGCTGAAAATATAGGCCGAAAGTAAAAACAAATTAAACATACATGCTCCAAGGAGCTTATTTATGTATAGTCCTAAACTAATAAATCTTTGCATAGTACTAGGTGAAAGAAAATTTTCACCATATCCATTCAAGTAATTTCCTAACTGGAAGCTCCTTCATTATGTTGATGATCGATAATAGAGAATGCAACAGTGATAGAAGAATGGTTATGTTCTTCAACTTTCCTCCTAATGTTGAGGTTAGGATAAAGTTGAGCAGCTTTAAAGCATGAAGGAAATACAACTCCATGTATTCCTTCACAGGCTCATAGGACCAGTGGCAAACTCCAGAAAATTCACAAACGATAGCCTTCTCTACTACACAACTGCTCACCCATGGATGAATCTCTTTGGTAGGCATGGGTGGATGAGAATTTGATGGGGGCTGACTGATCTCAGGTGATGGCTACTCACTAACTCTGGATAAGAAATAAACGACCCCTTCTGCTTCTCCTCTGGCTCTTCTGGTCTCTCCCAAGGGTCATATTCATAATCATCATAAACATGACATGTGGGGAAGCTCTACTCTTGGTCATGCTACTCAGGATGGTTGATTTCCTCATAACAATCTTCGTTAATGAATAGAGGACAAAGTTATGCTATCTGTTCTTGGAAATTCTGCATATCCAGCTCAAAATCTGATTCGCAGCTGTCATACATAGGCTGGCTACTCCTAAGGTCAGCAAACCACGATGTAGAGATTTGCTACTCGTCATCTGAATAATCATCAAATCTTGGGGTAGCAAGTACATTAGGAGAAGGATGCAAGGCCTCTACAACTATGAAATCTTCAACGCTTTCATCATCGGTAGGGTTGTCAAGAACATATGCCTCAAGGACTGGAAAATCCTCTGCGCTTTCTTCTTCTAACCTTTCTAGTTGGGTAGAGAGAGATTTTACCAGTTCCATCAGGTCACCTAGAGCATCTTCTTCCTCCATATGGTCCTCATCCTCACAGTATTCATTAGACAGAACCATATATTGATCACTTCCTTCATATTCCTCAAAACAGTTATGACAAATAAACTCATAGGAATAGAACTTTTGACAACACCGATTGAAAACTGCATGAAATTACTTTAGGGAGGAGATACTAGAAGGGGGTAAGGAATGATACCATTCACAAGCATCCCCTACGAATGAGAACAAGAACATTTTTAATAATACATCCTCATGATGTATCTCCCATTGATGCATGAGTTCATGAAACTCACGAAGATGCTGAGCAGGTTGTCCTCTTTCCGCTCTCTAAATATTGGCAAATAATCATTCCATTCATTTGGAGCAGGAACAACATTGGGAAAACCAGGAACATCAGAAAAACTAAAGGGAGCAAACCTTCGAGCCAGGATTTTGTCCATATTGAACCAATGGAGTCGCCAATCTATTCTTCAACCATGGAGTCACCCAGTGAAAGATATGTAGTAAGAGTGTGTCTGGTCTTTGTTCACCATCAAAGACCAAATCTGATCGTTGTGTTCTCCCAAGGGCTACCAAGTGTAGCCAGAAGCAACCATACTGAAACAGCGGAGCTGAGACAGTGGAGTCACCTCAGTGGAGTCGCCAAGTGCACAGTATAAATATTCAATGTACTGAGTTCTAGTGCACCTTCAGAACCAATAAGCTTTGTTGTTCAATCCCAGGGAAAATATTCAATTTCATCCCCGACAATGGCGCTAGAAATGTTAGCACCGAAAGTCGCCTTTTAGATTGCAGGAAAGGCAAGCCCGATACCCATCAGTTTTTTATGTCACAAGTGTTATCCACATTTTTGGTTATCAAAATGATATTATGATCATGTCATGATGATGGAAGATCAAACTCTTCATTAAGAACATTTTCCTGAAGAAGGTTACACTTGTCATTTTCTCAAAATCATATTTTGAAAATAGTTTGCAGGCTGCATATATACTCTCCTGCGAGAATCCTTAATTCCCGCATTCTGCATTCATCTTGACTGCGGACTTCCCGCACTGTGTCAATGGTTAGAGTGCGGACATATTTGTAAAAGAGAAAAATAGATAAGTTCTCGATCCTTCCAGAAAGAATCTTCTAGAAGGGTGAGTTGGCTTTCGAATGGTTGGCAAAATACTGACTTTCCAAATATCTTGGGATCATTCCCTATCCAAGTAACCAAACTATCTTCTCTTATATATTGAGGAGATTGCTTATGGAAAAAGTTAGAAGTTGGCAAGCTAGAGAAATCTATTG
>ML778498.1:57341-71669 GCA_009831015.1 Picea engelmannii
AATGCCTTTGCTGTGATTGGTTTGTGTTGTTGTGATTGGACGACACAAGAGCATCGGAGCAGAGCAAGGAACAACAGAGATTAAAGGAGAGCGTTTATAAGGTATGAACACTATCCATTTCTCTTAGTTCGTTCAATAGCTAGGTCTAGGGAAAGAGTAGTATTCTATCACGGTTTGTTCCAGATCCAGGTGGATCTGGGGAGATTGGTCTGTGTCTGCACTCACGAATTTATCCTTAAACAACAAGTTGGTTAAAAAAGGGTCAAATGGGCGCAGTCTCAAGAAAATATCATCTTGACTCAGGAAACTGGACTGATATGCACAGGCAGGTGAGGTCTTAGTTTAATTTCAATAAATAAGTTGTAGAAAGGGTGAGTAGAAGGAAGACTTTGGTGAGAAAATGTAGTGGTCTTCCAAGGACATCAAGTATTTCAATAGCCTAAGGAGGAATAATTTAAATGCAAGAACTTCTCGAATTTAAATTTCAAAGAAACTAAAAGGAATCATAACAACACTATAATCAAACCTTCATCATAATATAGTTACAATAATTCAAGTGAATCATTCAATCATGAACTCTTTTAGCATCAGAGGGAAACAAGAGTGAGTGAGAAAGTTGACTGTCATTAGACAAGAAGTCTCAAATGCATATACATAACCAGAGAACCAGAATGTTCATTAAAACTTTACAATACGGGAGCTTTGCTCTACCATCGACCATAACAAAAAATCAAAACTTAGTATTTATACTCAAAACAACTTGCTCCCTCCAAGAATCAGCACTAGCTATTGCAATCAAAGATTTCTGTATGCATTTCTCTTGTTGGCCTATACATGCATTCTTATGTCAGATGCAAGATCAGATCAGTATGGGCTTTGCAGGAAAATCCATCCACATGGAACTCTGGGCTGACAACCTACCTCCACGACCATTCCTTTCTGGTTTTCAATTCATGAGTCGAGTTAAGGTTTCAGCTACTAGCACCTACCTCCATTAACTTCTACCTTGCGATAGGACGAATCTTTGAAATAACCCGAAAATCTTGAAACTGTGATGGTTTCACACTGTAACGAAACACAGGTGTTTTCGGTCCTTTGGCGTGGCTCGTTTCCAGTGCCCTAACTTTGCATGTGACCTCGGGCTGTGACCTGGAACTTAATTCCTAGGCGCTATCAGGACTTTGTGTATCGGGGGTCTTTGCTTCTCTCTGCTCTCAACATTGCGATACCCGAAATCATGAAACGGTTTTGAGATCGGCTGTCAACCTTGCTTCGAAACTGACGACCACGATCCTTTCCTTGAACAAATCGGCCACCCGTCACTCAGTCAGGTGTTCACTTTTCTTTATGGCCCTACTTCCATATGACCGCGAGCTGTGATCATGGGCCCAACTCTTAGGCATGTCACGATTTCGCATTTCAAGGGGGCTTCACATCACTTGACTACAATCTCCCGATACCCGATATCGCGAAATTTGTTGACTCAGATGGACGGATGGATCTGCTTTGCATCTGACGGCTGTGATTTCTTCCTCGGAACTCCAACTTGGTCGACTCTACGCTATGGATGCCAACCTTTCCTCCCGGACCCATTTTCCTTATGATCAAACGCTGAGACCATGGGCCCAATTGTCGGGCATTTCACGATTTCAGCTATTGGGAGTTTCCCCACTCCTGCCTTTAGATTTCCCAATAAAGGAAACCGCGATATATCTGATCAGGAGTCACATGCTCCTCTGGTTTGGACGGCCCAGATCTTTCTTTTTATCAACGACTCAGATTATTTCACTATTTCGCATTTCATGAGTTCTAAAGACTCTACCCTCTTACTTTCCTGACTCACGAAATCACGCAAAGCTGATCCAATGGTCCAGATCTATCCTTTGATCAACGACTGCGATCTTTTCCCGATTTCTCATTTCACGAGTTCTGATGACTCTGCTCCTTGACTGCTCCATCCCGTGAAACCACGAAATGATAATCTTGCACTAAGTGTCCTTCCCAACATCAATGTCTAGGATTGGCCTTGTGATTTCGGAACTCTGATTGACACTATACTTCGTGTAACTCTATGATCCTGATCGTTTGAGGGCCACTTATCTGATCCTCTCGTGTAATCTCTGTCGTTAACACTAATCTCGCCTGTTGACATGATTTGGCTAAGTCTTCCATCTCTGATCTCTCCCGATGCGATCCGGTGGCTGAGACTGAACCTGTTCTTGATTGAATCTGACGTCCAGATATGTGCATGCCTTTGCACAATCACGCCCCGATTTTGGATAAAACTGCATATGGTGGGTTTTTTAAGCCCCTTTTCTCGCATTTGGTCACTCGATGACCAACTCCAAAGGAAAAATATCCCCTTTACAAGCAAGAATGTGTGATAACAGGTTCTATTTCTTTCCTCATGGTAATAAAATACAATCATTTACTTCTTAATAAATCCTCCATATGGGATTTCCATTGTAAGTAGTTGGTGTTGGTAAGAAAAAAATCATTGGAAAAATTCATATTAAATATGCAGATAAAATGGATTTAAAAACTAAAATTGATGGTTTGGATGGAAAGATCTCAAAAAATTAGATTGTTAAAAAAAAAACAACACTAAAAACAAATTTCAGATGTGAAAGTTATGCCCTTTGGGGAAAAAAAACATGAACGGTAACCAAAGAGCCACGTGGCAAGTAAAAGTTGGTCCACGTGGTGATACTCCTCCTAATTGTTCCTATAACCTAACTTTTTACATAAGTTACTTATGAAGTGTGTCACTATTATATAACAAGTAAGAATCACTTTTACAATGAAGTTACTTTATAAATGAAAGTTGCATGCAAAAAATAACTTAAAATAAAATATTTAAAGTTATTTAATAATGATTCACTTTTATAACTTATGTGAAATGCACTTTACAGTGAATGCATGAACTTGTTCAAAAAAAAAAAAATAAGAAAAGAGAGACTTGAAATCAAGACCTCTTACTAAGTAAAGTAACTTTTAACCAAGTGAGCTAGTGCAAAAATATTACATTATTTAGAAGGAGGATTGTGGGTCTTGTTGTTATTTTTGTTGTTGTTGTTGTCATTGTGGAAGACGGCCTTAGAGCGTGTGCTCATAAAAAACTATTTTCACACGAGAATTTTTTTTTCTTTTTGATGACAACAAGGGTTATATCTTGATTAACTTACCCATAAAATGCAAATTTCCCTCTATTTCTGATTTACCGAGATCACACAGAGAGCACGACAAAGAGCATATGTAGATAGAAAAACCCTTTCCGATCTGTTTCTGATTTTTTGATATTGCGTAGGGCGTGGGGCAAAGAGAATACATAGATAAAAAAGAGCGTCAACCTGGAAATAAATAGAAAAAAAGAAAACTGAAATAAAATTGAAATATAAACTCTACAAAAATTCAAAAGGGTGTATTTGGGCTTTATACCTCTGGATCTGACTAAAATGGTTGTATCTTGGGAAAACATAAACCTTTTCAAGTGAAACAAAAAGCATTCCTAACTAAAATGAACACTCTGGACACAATGGGACAATCCTCTTAGCTCATAAATGTATGAAAATGGTAGAAATTATAGATGAGGAAACACTGCTTCACTATAACGATCTACAATGGGAACACGTCTTCAAATGCGCTATGATACCATGTTTGACAACACATGTATTCCAACAAAGGATGAACACCTTTAGTAACCACTCACACAACTAGATCAAAGATCACCACACCGATGTTTTGACGTGGTAAAATCCCTACAAGGAAACATCCATGGCCCCAACCAACATGGCCACTTGGATAAATTTATTAATGCAAAAATAAAATTTTACAGAGATATTTACAAGAGAGTTTCTCACAATCAATCATCAACAAATGACCCTCCATTCTTTTTAAATAGATATCATGGACCAATTGGGTGTTAAGCCACAAATCAATGTATTCGTTAAGATAGAGCAGAATATGATATGTCGGATCACTCTATGTCGAGAACATATCGTGACCGTCGGATCACTCTATGTCGGGAAAATATCATGGTCGTCAGATTACCTTACTACAAATGCATACTAATGCATTCTAAAGAAACACACTTTTACCTAACGACACATTGAACCAAGTTGATATTAACTAACTCCTAAGTGTCTACATATCCTAACATCACTCTTATGAAGATAAGACCACATTTTTTTTCCTTTTCAATGGACAATAATATGAGTATTGATGTTTTCCTCCATTATCTTGCATTTTCAATGGTGTTCTTGTGGTTAAATTCTTAATTTAGTTTCATTTATTTATTCTTATTATTTATTTGATGTTATAATACTCTTTTTCGTGTTCCACAATTAATAATCATGTGATGCTTAGCTCACAACCTAGCTAAATCAAGGGTTTTTCTCACTAATGCAACAAAACCCACATAACTAATATGTGATGTTTTGAAGAAGAAAAAATTCCATAATTTATTTTCAAGCATTGCAATTTCCATGTAGATTTCTTTATTCAAGTCCCCACATAGAAACACACTTTTTATGTCCATCTGATGTACTTCCCAACCTTGAGAATAACAAGTGAAAGAACAAGCTATATTAAATCTACATTTGCAACTATAATGCAGAAAATGACCATTTCATGAAATTTGGTCTTAAAAAGTGTGAATATTATTTTTGGAAGTGTGAATATGAATGTTTCCAAAGTGTCAAATTGTATTACAAAAGTGTAAATATTGGTGTTTACAAACTACAAATTTGGTTCCAAATGTGTTCATTTTGATTATGAAATTGCCAATTTCAATTCAAAAAGTGTCAAGATTGATTTGCAATGGTGTATCTCCTCTTCACCCTATAATTTATGTGGGTCCCTTTTGCAAGTGGGGGATTGATTTTATGGAGTGTCTATCTATGGGCTTTGAAATGAGAAAATAAAATAAAATAAAAAATACAAATTATCATTGTGAATATTTGGCCATTTTTTGGGATTTGAAATTCAAGATTTAATTAATACTTAAAGTTATGATGTAACATGTTAACTGTTTGTGAGGAAAGAGTGTCATGGTAGAGGGTAAGGCTATGGAATGAGAAAAAAAACATAAAAATAATCTGACCATTTTCTATAATTGAGCACACTAAAGTCTATCCTTATATTAAGGAATTCTAGTTACAACTAATTTATACCATTTAGTTGTACCTCTAGATTTCAATCCATGAAATTATTCCTTAGTAAGAAGCAAGAATTATGAAAAATCTTAAATCTCATGAGAGTTCTTCTTATTTTAACAATGATGTCAATATTCTTTTTTAAGCTAATTCTAATAAAAATATACTTTTGATTTTCTAAATTGAGGTTAATGACTTCTTTATAATACCTTGATGTTCTCTTATTCTCTATTTCTTCACGAGCACAACTTCTCTTTAAATTTAGTTATGAAAATATTTTTAATAGTATTAGAGTGACCTCCTTTTATATTCTTCAAATGTTTAGCCAAGAATTTCTTTAGATTAAGCATTTTATCTATATTGTTTTGTATATGTACTTTACGATACTAGCTTAATAAGTCATGGTTGAGGAAGAGTCTGAACCACAATTGGCTCACAAAAAACAAACATGTCACTAGCTGGATTTAAACCCTTGTGGAGAGGATAACAATGCTTCTTCTCAATGAACACAGTAATTGACAACAAATTGAAAATCTAACAAAAGGTTCTACAAACAATTTGACTAAATTCTAACTCAATTTAAATATGGTTAAATACTCTTAGTCATTACATTATTCTAATCTCTTTAAACATAGAAACTTCTTGAATTTGATTTTGAAGTTGATAATTTTGTAGCATTTGTTTTTGAATTTGCTTTCATTGAAATTGGATAATTATATTATTTATTTTATTATTAAATTTGTCAAAATTATATATTTTAATTATACAAATAATTCTACAACCTCTCTTGCAACTAATACAATATATACATGTTATACTAATAATTTTATAAAATATTTTTTTAATCAATTTCTATCAAAAATTTACCCATTTAATTATTTATTACTATTCCACAACTTGTTTAAAACTAACATAATCTATGTCATACATTAAAAAAAAAAATCCAAATAAATAAACATTTTCATATCACAATCATTCTCCCAAATAAATTATAAACTAGCATACTATGCAATATTTCTATATATTTATTATATTGCTATAAAGTTGATACACTATCTTAGCATTTCCAATCACAATTAATTGAAAAAAAAATAAAACTTTACATATAATGTATTTAGCTTTTATGGTAGGTGATATAAGTCTCTATATGTTTATTATATCTACTCTAATGTTGATACACTATTTAAGCATTTCCATATCACAATTAATTAAAAAAATAAAACTTTACATATAATGTATTTAGCTTTTATTGTAGGTGATATAACTTGTCTAAATGTTATGCTCATACAATATTTATTTAAAATTAAAAACAAAAATAAAACTTTACATATAATGTATTTAGCTTTTATTGTAGGTGATATAACTTGTTTAAATGTTATGCTCATACAATATTTATTTAAAATTAAAAACATTTATTTAAGCCCCTTTTCTCACATTTGGTCACCCAATGGCCAACTCCAAAGGAAAAATATCCCCTTTACAAGAATATGTGATAACATTAGGCTTCATGGGGGATAGCGTTTTCCCTGCGAGGCTCTAAGATCTCCTTTGCAGTTTCAGTCGTCTTCTGTTGGGCTATGGAGTCAAGCTCAAAAAACATTGCTGAAAATACAGGCCGAAAGTAAAAACAAATTAAACATGCATGCTCCAAGGAGCTTAATTATGTACAGTCCTAAACTAATATATCTTTACATAGTGCTAGGTGAAAGAAAATTTCCACCATATCCATTCAAGTAACTTCCTAACTGGAAGCTCCTTCATTCAGTTGATGATCAATAACCGAGAACACAACCGTGACAACAGAACAGTTACGTTCTTCAACTTTCCTCCTAATGTTCAGGTTAGGATAAAGCTGGGCAGCTTTAAAGAATGAAGGAAATACAACTCCATGTATTCCTTCACAAGCTCACAGGACCAGCGGCAAACTCCAGAAAATTCGCAAATGACAGCCTTCTCTACTACACAACTACTCACCCACGGCTGAATCTCTCTGGTAGGCACGGGTGGATGAGAATTTGATGGGGCTTTCTAATCTCAGGCGATGGCTGCTCGCTGACTCTGGATAGGAAATAAACGACCCCTTCTGTTGTTCCTCTGTCTCTTGTGGGCTCTCCCAAGGGTCATATTCATAATCATCATAAACATGACCTGTGGGGAAGCTGTGCTCTTGGTCATGCTGCTCAGGATGGCTGATTTCCTCATAATAATTTTCGTTAATGAATAGAGGACAGGGTTATGCTATCTGTTCTTGGAAATTCTACATATCCAGCTCAGAATCTAATTCGTAGTTGTCATACACAGGCTGGCTACTCCTCTGGTCAGCAAACCACGATGCGGAGCTTTGTTGCCTATCATCTAAATAATCATCAAAGCTTGGGGCAACAGGTACACTAGGAGAAGGATGCAAGGCCTCTACAACTATGAAATTGTCAACGCTTTCATCATCGGTAGGGCTGTCAAGAACATCTACCTCAAGGACTAGAAAATCCTCTGCGCTTTCTTCTTTTAACCTTTCTAGTTGGGTAGAGAGAGATTTTACCAGTTCCATCAGGTCACCTAGAGAATCTTCTTCCTCCATATGGTCCTCATCCTCACAATATTCATTAGACACAACCATATCTTGATCATTGCCTTCATATTCCTCAATACAGTTATGACAAATAAACTCAGAGGAATAGAACTTTTGACAACGCCTATTGAAAACTGCATGAAATTCCTTTAGGAGAGAGATACTAGAAGGGGGTAAGGAATGATACCATTCACGAGCATCCCCTGCTAATGAGAACAAGAACATTTTTAATAATACATCCTCATGATGTATCTCCCACTGATGCACGAGTTCATGAAACTCATGAAGATGCTGAGCAGGGTTGTCCTCTTTCTGATCTCTAAATAAAGGAAAATAATCATTCCATTCATTTGGAGTAGGAACAACATTGGGACAACCAGGAACATTAGAAAAATTAAAGGGAGCAAACCTTCGAGCCAAGATTTTGTCCATATTGAACCAATGGAGTCGCCAATCGATTCTTCAACCATGGGGTCGCCCGGTGAAAGATATGCAGTAAGAGTGTGTCTGCTCTTTGTTCACCATCAAAGACTAGATCTGATCGTTGTGTTCTCCCAAGGGCTAACAAGTGTAGCCAGAAGAAGCCATACTGAAACAACGGAGCCGAGACAGTGGAGTCACCTTAGTGGAGTCGCCAAGTGCATAGTAGAAATATTCAATGTACTGAGTTTTGATGCACCTTCATAACCAATAATCTTTGTCGTTCAATTCCAGGGAAAATCTTCAATTTCGTCCTGGACAACGGTGCTAGAAATGTTAGCACCGAAAGTCGCCCTTAAGATTACAGGAAAGGCAAGCCCGATACCCATCAGATTTTTATGTCACAAGTTGGTTAAAAAAGGGTCAAATGGGCGCAGTCTCAAGAAAATATCATCTTAACTCAGAAAACTGGACTGATATGCACAGGCAGGTGAGGTCTTAGTTTAATTTCAATCAATAAGTTGTAGCAAGGGTGACTAGAAGGAAGACTTTGGTGAGAAAATGTAGAGGTCTTGTGAGGACATCAGGTATTTCAGTAGCCTAAGGAGGAATGATTTAAATGCAAGAACTTCTCGAATTTAAATCTCAAAGAAATTGAAAGGAATCATAACAACACTATAATCAAACCTTCATCATAATATAGTTACAATAATTCAAGTGAATCATTCAATCATGAACTCTTTCAGCATCAGAGGGAAACAAGAGTGAGTGAGAAAGTTGACTATCATTAGACAAGAAGTCTCAAATGCATATAGATAACTAGAGAACCGGAATGTTCATTAAAATTTTACAATACGGGAGCTTTGCTCTACCATCAACCATAACAAAAAATCAAAACTGAGTATTTATACTCAAAACAACTTGCTCCCTTCAAGAATGAGCACTGGCTACTACAATCAAAGCTTTGCATCTACATTTCTCATGTTGGCCTATACATGCATGCTTATGTCATACACAAGATCAGATTGGTATGGGTTTTGCAGG
Organism: Picea engelmannii; assembly: GCA_009831015.1. NCBI lineage: Eukaryota > Viridiplantae > Streptophyta > Pinopsida > Pinales > Pinaceae > Picea > Picea engelmannii. Next base: position 66,528 of record ML778498.1, read on the forward strand.
AAAATCCATCCATATGGAACTCTGGGCTGACAACCTACCTTCACGACCAGTCCGTTCTGGTTTTCCATTCATGAGTCGAGATGAGGTTTCATCTACCGACACCTACCTCCATTAACTTCTACCTTGGGATAGGACAAAGCTTTGAAATAACCTGAAAATCTTGAAACCGTGATGGTTTCACACTGTAATGAAACACATGTGTTTTTGACCCTTTGGAGTGGCTCCTTTCCTGTTCCCTAACTTTGCATGTGACCTCAGGCTATGACTCGAAACTTAATTCCCAGGTGCTATCAGGACTTCGTGTATCGGGGGTCTTTGCTCCTCTCTGCTCTCAACATTGCAATACCCGAAATTACAAAACGGTTTTGAGATCGATAGTCAACCTTGCTTCGAAACTAACGACCATGATCCTTTCCTCGAACAACTCGGCCACCCATCGCTCAGTCAGGAGTTCACTTTTCTTTATGGTCCCACTTCCATATGACTGCAGGCTGTGATCGTGGGCCCAACTCTCAGGCGCGTCGCGATTTTGCATTTCAAAGGGGCTTCACATCACTTGACTATAATCTCTTGATACCTGATATCGCGAAATTGGCTGACTCAGATGGACGGATGGATCTGCTTTGCATCTGATGGTTGTGATTTCTTCCTCAAAACTCCAACTTGGCCGACTCTACGCTATGGATGCCAACCTTTCCTCCCGAACCCGTTTTCCATATGATCAAACATTGAGGCCATGGGCCCAATTGTCGAGCATTTCACGATTTCAGCTATTGGGAGTTTCCACACTCCTGCCTTTATATTTCTCGATCCACGAAACCGCGATATCTATGATTAGGCGCCACGTGCTCCTCTGGTTTGGACGGCCCAGATCTTTCTTTTTATCAACGACTCAGATTATTTCATGATTTCGCATTTCGCGAGTTCTAAAGACTCTACCCTCTTACTTTCCTGACTCATGAAATCACAAAAAGTTGATCCAATGGTCCAGATCTCTCCTTTGATCAACTGCTACAATCTTTTCATGATTTCACATTTTGCGAGTTCTGATGACTCTGCTCCTTGACCACTTCATCTTGCGAAACCACGAAATGCTAATCTTGTGCTAGGTGTCCTTCCCAGCACCAATGTCTAGGATTGGCCTCGCAATTTCAGAACTCTGATTGATGCTATACTTCATGTAACTCTATGATCCCGATTGTCTGAGGGCCGCTTATCTGATCCTCTCGTGTAATCTCCGTCATTGATGCTGATCTCGCCTGTTAACATGATTTGGCCAAGTCTTCCATCTTTGATCTCTCCTGATGCGATCCGTCGGCTGAGATTGAACTTGTGCTTGATTGGATACGGCCAGATATGTGCGCGCCTTTGCACAATCGCGCCATGACTTTGGATAAAATTGCATATGGTGGGTTTTTTAAGCCCCTTTTCTCGCATTTGGTCACTCGATGACCAACTCCAAAGGAAAAATATCTCCTTTACAAGAAAGAATATGTGATAACAAGTTCTATTTCTTTCCTCATGGTAATCAAATACAATCATTTACTTCTTAATAAATCCTCCATATGGGATTTCCATTGTAAGTAGTTGGTGTTGGTAAGAAAAAGATCATTAGAAAAATTCATATGAAATATGCAGATAAAATGGATTTAAAAACTAAAATTGATGGTTTGGATGGAAAGATCTCAAAAAATTAAGTTGTTTAAAAAAAACGACACTAAAAATAGAATTCAAATGTGAAAGTTATGCCCTTTGGGGAAAAAAAACATAAATGGTAACCAAAGAGCCACGTGGCAAGTAAAAGTTGGTCGACGTGGTGATACTCCTCCTAATTGTTCCTATAACCTAACTTTTTACATAAGTTACTTATGAAGTGTGTCACTATTATATAACAAGTAATAATCACTTTTACAATGAAGTTACTTTATAAATGAAAGTTGCATGCAAAAAATAACCTAAAATAAAATATTTAAAGTTATTTAATAATGATTCACTTTTATAACTTATGTGAAATGCACTTTACAGTGAATGCATGAACTGGTTCAAAAAAAAAAAAATAACAAAAGAGAGACTTGAACTCAAGACCTCTTATTAAGTAAAGTAACTTTTAACCAAGTGAGCTAGTGCAAAAATATTATATATTTAGAAAGAGGATTGTGGGTCTTCTTGTTATTTTTGTTGTTGTTGTTGTTGCTGTGGAAGACAGCCTTAGAGAGCGTGCTCATAAAAAACTATTTTCACACGAGAATTTTTTTTTCTTTTCGATGACAACAAGGGTTATATCTCGATTAACTTACCCATAAAATGAAAATTTCCCTCTATTTTTGATTTACCGAGATCACACATAGCGTACAACAAAGAGCATATGTAGATAGAAAAACCCTTTTCGATCTGTTTCTGATTTTTTGAGATTGCATAGGCAGTGGGGCAAAGAGAATACATAGATCAAAAAGAGCGTCAACCTCGAAATAAATAGAAAAAAAGAAAACTGAAATAAAATTGAAATATAAACTCCACAAAAATTTAAAAGGGCGTATTTGGGCTTTATACCTCTGGATCTAACTAAAATGGTCGTATCTTGGGAAAACATAAACCTTTTGAAGTGAAACAAAAAGCATTCCTAACTAAAATGAACACTCTGGACACAATGGAACAATCCTCTTAGCTCATAAATGTATGAAAATGGTAGAAATTATAGATGAGGAAACACTACTTCACTATAACGTTCTACAACGGGAACGAGTCTTCAAATGTGCTATGATACCATGTTCGACAACACATGTATTCCAACAAAGGACGAACACCTTCAGTAACCACTCACACAACCAGATCAAAGATCACCACACCGATGTTTTGACGTGGTAAAATCCCTACAAGGAAACATCCATGGCCCCAACCAACATGGCCACTTGGATAAATTTATTAATGCAAAAGAAAATTTTACAGAGATATTTACAAGAGAGTTTCTCACAATCAATCATCAACAAATGACCCTCCATTCTCTGTAAATAGATATCATGGACCAATTGGGTGTTAAGCCACAAATCAATGTATTTGTTAAGATAGAGGAGAATATGATATGTCAGATCACTCTATGTCGAGAACATATCGTTACCGTCGGATCACTCTATGTCGGAAACATATCGTGGTCGTCAAATTACCTTACTACAAATGCATACTAATGCATACTAAAGAAACACACTTTTACCTAACGACACACTGAACCAAGTTGATATTAACTAACTCCTAAGTGTCTGCATATCCTATCATCACTCTTATGAAGATAAGACCACATTTTTTTTCCTTTCCATTGGACAATAATATGAGTATTGATGTTTTCCTCCATTATCTTGCATTTTCAATGGTGTTTTTGTGGTTAAATTCTTAATTTAGTTTCATTTATATATTCTTATTATTTATTTGATGTTATAATACACTTTTTCTTGTTCCACAATTAATAATCATGTGATGTTTAGTTCACAACCTAGCTAAATCGGGGGTTTTTCTCACTAATGCAACAAAACCCACATAACTAATATGTGATGTTTTGAAGAAAAAAAATTCCACAATTTATTTTCAAGCATTGCAATTTCCATGTAGATTTCTTCATTCAAGTCCCCATGTAGAAACACACTTTTTATGTCCATCTGATGTACTTCCCAACCTTGAGAATAACAAGTGAAAGAACAAGCTATATTAAATCTATATTTGCAACTATAATGCAGAAAATGACCATTTCATGAAATTTGGTCTTAAAAAGTGTGAATATTATTTTTGAAAGTGTGAATATGAATGTTTCTAAAGTGTCAAATTGTATTACAAAAGTGTAAATATTGGTGTTTACAAACTACAAATTTGGTTCCAAATGTGTTTATTTTGATTATGAAATTGTCAATTTCAATTCAAAAAGTGTCAAGATTAAATTGCAATGGTGTATCTCCTCTTCACCCTATAATTTATGTGGGGCCCTTTTGCAAGTGGGGGATTGATTTTATGGAGTGTTTATCTATGGAATTTGAAATGAGAAAATAAAATAAAATAAAAAATACAAATTATGATTGTGAATATTTAGCCATTTTTGGAGATTTGAAATTCAAGATTTAATCAATACCTAAAGTTATGATGTAACATGTTAACTATTTGTGAGGAAAGAGTGTCATGGTAGAGGGTAAGGCTATGGAATGAGAAAAAAAAACATAAAAACAATCTGACCATTTTCTATAATTGAGCACACTAAAGTCTATCTTTATATTAAGAAATTTTAGTTACAATTAATTTCTACCATTTAATTGTACCTCTAGATTTCAATCCATGAAATCATTCCTTAGTAAGAAACAAGAATTATGAAAAATCTTAAATCTCATGAGAGTTCTTATTAGTCCCTGCCAAAGGCCAGGGACTAATAGCGATGAGTTCATCGTTGACTGGCTATTAGTTTAGGGTTGACTATAGATTTTTGATTTATTTCAAATCTGTAACATAGGAAATCAAAATACGTATTATTTTTAATAATAAAAAAAAATATTTTTCTAACATTTGATTGGCTAATATCTTTCAACTGTTATTGCTTCCTTCACGTCATTCAATATATTGACAATTAATAGAATTGACAGTGTGATCAGCAAATTGTACTGGAAAGGGCAACCAACTATTAGTTTTATTTATTTTTCTATGACCGGACATACGATTTTCGATATTATTGTATTGTATTGTATTGTGTGGAGAGGAAGGTACGCAAACAGGGGTAGATTACGCAGAGTCGGCAAAGTCGGTGGACTCCGCGGCACTCCAATGGATCCCCAATCAGGCTCTTCCAAGCCCCAGGAGCCCGAGGAGCAGGTTCTGCCGCCTTCGGAGCAGTTGTTGAAGAGAATCGACGAATTGGAAGTGAGCCATGCGTACTTGAAAGAGGAGATGGCTAAGTTGCTTGATAGTTATGAGGCCGAGGCCGAGGCTACAGCAGAAGCTGAAGCCGAAAGCAAAGCCGAAGCTGCAGTCAGTGCCGCTGCTGGTACAGGTACTCTCAACTCACAGCCTCGGCCATTCAATAGGAAATCTAGTGAATTGCGGTCCTATTCGCCTGGAAGGGCTCAGTATGAATCTTCTCAACGAAGTCACAGAGTGGCGTCGTCTTCATTGCCC
>ML778498.1:86250-113946 GCA_009831015.1 Picea engelmannii
ACTGGTGTACTGTGCATGTGTGTGATTGTTTATTTATTACTGCTCATTATTGGATAATAATTCTACATTGATATAACATTTGAAGAAAAATGATTATAATTACGTTATTATTGATTCACCCCCCCTCTCAGTAATCCAACATATTAGAATGTAACTCACATTGTATACTATTCTTATGTGTGGCTACTACATTTCTATTTATGTTATTTAGGAAATATTTGTCTAAATCTATGAACATGGGATTGTAGATGATTAGTTTTAATGCTAGAATATTATGGGTTTACAGTCATTTACTTATATTCTTGCCTTTGCTCTATGTGAACTATTTCTTGGGTCATTGATAGGAACATGTGTGGTTTTGTGTTTTCTTTCTAGTAACCTTTAGTTTTGTCTAGAAGCATGCAACATAGATTAATTTCATTCTATTCTTTAGCTTAGAAATTATCACCAGTGCACTGGGCTACAACCGGTAAACCACAAAATCAGTAATGTCTATTAGGCCAGAATATGGATGGGTTATGTTTTTGTAAAAAAATTATTATTTGGCTTGAGAAAATTTGGCAGGCATGTGTAGTATCCTCTATCATAATCCAATCTCCAAAAATTTGGGATCACAATTGTCACCAAAGTCCATTTGCTTCAAGGAAATATGGAAATGTTAAAAAAAAATTGATTTTTAAGATTTTTTAAGATTTTTTAAGAATTTTTATGCAGGATCTAAGTTATTTTTGGCAAAAATATTGGGCCCGTGACCCAATATCTAAGTATTCAAACCAACCATTGAAGCCTGAGATAAGCACCAACATAACACATAGCACAAGTCAACATCAAGACCAAACACCAAAGCTCGACATACATCAAGCGACAAGTCACAAGGGAGGAGCCCACGAGGGCATGTGCACTAAGCGTCAATGTGCATTGTAACTACCGGTACATATAAACAACATTGTGTTAACTCTATCCAATGCATGTGGGATATTACCCATGACAGGAAGCCAAAAAAAAACCAGTGCCATAGAATGCCATCTGTCCAAATGAATGCCTGCAACTCATAGTCGTCAAGGGAAGGATCACAAAGGTCTATAATATTTAGCTACGAGGATATCATCGATTAGATGTCAAGAAAAAGTGTCGAGGTTGAGTTCGCAGGTGTCAAAGGAGAAACCCTGTGTGCGCAAGTGCTAAGAAAGTGTTGAGGTTCCAATCGAGAGACACATCTTCAAATTTTACCAACAACACAGTGTTAATGGATCTACATATTTGGGATCTCAAGGTTGTATGTTTTGTTTCACAAGTATGTAAGTTCAACAAAGGAATTCTTATGTATAGGCCTTCACATTTAGATTTTTTTGTCTCAAATGTTGCAACAAAAGGGCGCTACGAAATTTCCTGCTACAAAACAGGGGCGCTACGAAATGTCAAACCCCAAACTCTCCATTGAGGCTATTTCTGTGTAAACATAAAAAGGGTTGAATATCAGTGATGGACATGTTTGAGAAACAACTACGATTCAGTGAAGGGATGTTCTTTACAGGATGAAACCCTTGGTTTTATATAAAAAAGTATCAGAATGATTGTAATGGTGTTTTATAGTTTTGCGAAGAGTTGAGGTTTATTTTGGAAGTGGAACTTTGAGCTAGTGACCAAGGTGTCGAGTATCATTTTGAGGCCAAGTTGTTGACTGCCCAACACACATTATTTATGGAGAATGAGCTGCAATGGTTTTTTTATTTTATTTTATTTATTTTATTTTTTTCTGTGGCTCAAAACCCCTTATAAGGAAGCATATTACATTTTTGGTGTGCCATTACTGAACTTGGTCAAGTTGTCTCATTCAATTGCAACATACTATGTTAGGGCCGAGTTACTTATATGACTCACTTGTTGAGTGGGTCAACTCATTTGAATATCTAAACTATGGATTGTATCATTGTTGATATATATGTTTCCAAATTGGTATGAGTTTGCAACTCGATATATATCTGGTGGTAGAGGATAAGTTAAATATTTTCTATATTCAAAGAACATTCGATATCATTCTAGCTCTTTGGGCTTGAAACAAAACCACATTTCCAGCCATAGCATTAGGAGTCAGGAACAAAGATTTTGCAACGAGTTTCACCTGGTCACTGTGAAATCACACAATCAACCTATTTCAGAGCTTATTCAACTGCTAGATGAGATGAGTGTGTCAAGTCATCATGAGGATCGAAAGATCAAATATTTTGCCACTAAATTTATGTAATCGAAATATGATGTGGTTTTATTAGTTAGTTAAAAATTAAACCCTAAAATATAGGAGTCTGTTGCAATCAGTTATTAATTTGTTGTAACTCCTAAAATTAGAAACACTAAAGATATTGACCCTCTTGAGCTACAATGCATTGTAATCCTTTATATGCTGAAAGAAATGATGGATAAGAGGTTTGGGACTTGAGAAAAAAGACTTCTTGGACATTGTGTGTTCACTTTTGATGTTGATGTTAATGAAAAGCTTTTGAGTAGAAGTACTTGGACATTTTTTCTCAGAGATTCTTGTGTTGGTAATCTGCAGTTTTTTTTATTTGTGAATGTTTTCTATCTTTGTTGATCATTATGTTTATTCTTCTGTTTTGAATGGATGATTATAGATAGAGAATTCATTTTTGATTCTCTTTATCTCACATTCAACTTCCTATTTTAATCTTCCGATATTGTAGCAGAACTCATCCACTACTAGGTGCTCTGTTATAATTGATGTGTTATTTTCTTCTAATCACCATACTACAATAGTTTTGACGACTGAAAGATTTCTAGCTACCTAGCCTTTGAAGTGAATTTGTTCAGATAAACCAATTTTGAAATCCTTGATTTGAGATCTCTTTATTATGGCTCCATTCACAATGGGTGTTTTTCTCAACCCTACCACCATATGTTGAAAACCTCACTTAACTAAAGATCTAGCCATTGTTCCTATCTAATAACCATTTTTTTCTATGGCTAAGTTATAAGAGAGATCCCTCTCTTGGTTAGAAGGGATAGCTTCCAATCTACAAGTTGGTTTGTGGCTATTGTTGGGTTTTCCTTCCCTAGCCAAAGAAAATTACAGAGTCATAACATTTTGGTGCCATTTCCGGGGAACGAAGGTAACATATTCCCTGGGAAAGAACGACAAAGATCTAGATCTGATTTCTGATGGTGAACAAAGGTCAGACACAAAGAGGCTGTACATCATTAACTTGGCGACTCCATTTTCAAGAATCTGGAGTTCGAAGTTTTCATTGCGATTCCATTGTCTGAAGAATCAATAGCCTAAAGGATTTCCTGAGACTCCACTGTCTCGAGATGGATTCTCAATCTGTAAGGTATGCCCTTATTAATCATTCACATATTCCTCATTTTCCAAATCGCCTTCCTCGTATAGATTCAAAAACATATCTGCCAAGATTCAAAGACATAAAACGAGAAGATGATGCTATGCATTTAATTAAAATTCATATGCATGGACGTAAGATAAATGTTAAATTTCATGAATGTTGTTTGATGAAGATGTTCATGGCACCTTGGAGGGAAAAGCAAGATCATGGTATGAAAAGATACCAATTGCTAGTTTATTCTCTTTACAATATTTTCATATAGTTTTCTATGAGAAGTACAAAGAATATTATTCCTCTTTTTCACTGTGTTGAAATTGTTGTGAATATTTTGAAAGTTTTATGCAACACATGGAAAACAAATTTGGTGATGAAAAATTAATGGATGAAGAAATCAAATAATTTTAGGAAGATTATTATCAACCTCAGGAAAATATATCAGATGATAGCTTCCATCATATTTAAGAAAACTCCCAACAAATAGTAGCTTCTCTCTTGGATGAAAATGAAACTGATCAACATTTTGTTGATGAAATTCATGTTCCATCCTTTCCATCCTCTGAATTTGATGAAAAATTGCAACAGTCTTGCCAGTATTTATGTAATCAAGAGTATGAGGATAATCATTCATATGTTTTTTCATACCATTCATTTTTTGAGTTTTTATTTCAATAACAAACTTGTGAACATCAAAATGAGGTTTTTGTTGAACTGCATGAAGAAATATCTTTGGATATTCATCATGCACATGAAATAGATGTTACTATTCAAGAACATACAATTTTATTTTATGATGTGGATGATATGAATGAAGATTTTATTAAACAAACTGTTATCTTTTCTTTTGACAATGATTTTGAGTTTCATAATGAACATAGAGAGGACATAGGAAAATCCATTCAAGGTTAAAAAATATTTACTAAAGTTCATCCAAATGAAAAGTTTAATGAAGTGGAACAATTATCCATTACACTTGAAGGATGCTCCCTTATTTTTTTTGATCATGAAGAAAAGGTAGTTATTCATGCTTTTGAAGACCCTTTTTCCAGTTTGTTGTAGTCATCAGTGAAGATGGATTTTGCAGTATTTCTAGACCAAGGATATTATTCTCAGTTGGAGTTTGAGTTTCTATTTTGTGAGTTTTTCTTTCTGCTTAAGGAAAGTGTGAGCAGAAAACAGTCAAGTAATCATTTTCTTTGATGGTTACACTGGAATTTTGAAATCACTTAATATTGCAGTTTTTTTCATCCATTTATAGTAGAATATATTTCAGTTCAGCTTCTATATAAATAAATTTGAAGAAAGTTCAGTTTGCACAATTTCATAGTAGTTTCATTTTCAAATAAAACCACAGTTGGTGTATTCTTTGAAAGCAGTTCAATTATCTTCAGAGTAGATTACAGGTCTGAGACAGGTACAATTCACAGGGTTCATAATTAAGAATGAGTTGGTTTTGGAGATTTAGAATGAAATGGATAGGCACTGGATTTGTGGTTCTTTGTTGCCTCATAGGGAGGAAAACATCCCCATTGGAGCATATGTTGTCACATTTAAATTTTTTATAATTGTTTTTGTAAAAAAATTATTATTTCACTTGAGACAATTTGGTTGGCTTGTGTAGTATCCTCTGTCATAATCCAATATCCAAAAATTTGGTATCACAATTGTCACCAAAGTCCATATTCTTCAGGGAAATGTGGAAATGTTAAAAAAAAAGGATTTTTAAGAATTTTTATGCTTATGGGTTCTTGTAGGATCGAAGTTATTTTTGGAAAAAATATTGGACCGAAGGCCCAATCTCTCAGTATTCAAACCAACTGCAATGTTCGTCGGCCACCCACAGGTTGGGGAATGCCACTCCAAAGCACTTTCTCATGATCTGATACCAATTTGTAACATCCCCAACCTTCAACAAGCTGGACCATGCTACTCGAGGGAACACTTTCATTCTCTTACTGCAGAACATACGGTAACATACCCAGTATTCAACTGAGCTATGCCACATAAATTTTCTCTTCAAACTGCATGCAACTTAAACATATACATACAACACTCTTTTGGAAGCTTTACATATAAATGTAAACAAACAATTACATTCTATAAATATATGATTTCCTACTGAAATAACAGTAACACAGATATGTAACATATACAGGGAAATACCCATAAACATACAGACAGTTATAATCACATATATGATAAACTGTAACATAAGCACAATGAAACATATAATTTTATCATACGATTGGTACTTATCTTGGAAATATTGTCACCAACTATGTACAGACCATCCACAAACCTCCTAGCCTTAGACTACACTGTTCATCACTCTCAACAGTGAGTCACCGTCGAGCTGGGACTGAACTCCACCCAGGTAAAGGGGTTCCTATCCAGGCTAAGGTTCATAGAAAATAGGAAAGACTCCGTCTCAGGTGCTCACTCAACTAATAACCTACAACTTCTCATTCCCCACATGCTTGTCCCACCCAAGGAAGTGTGCCCCTTCTCTACTCAACAGTCCCTCGAATGCACCACTTCCCTTCCAGGGCTTCAACAACAGGCCGAACAGGAAGTCTTGGAGAACTGTAGTTGCAGTTTATCACCTTCGGGAATAAATCCCCAACAATTCTCTCACTCGGAGAATTTCTCAAAGGCTTGAAAATATGCCTTTTCAATTTCCCATGGGCTTGACAACCCGCTTCTTCAATCTCACTCCAAGATAACCAAGTACACCAACCAGATAAGGTAATGGAAACAGGTTCATATACAGTGAAATGAATGTCTGAAGGATAATGGATTGCGTGAATGAAAATGGTCATGGAATCATTGACTGGATAACTGAGTGATGGGAGGAATCATCGTGAAACTCATCGTGAAAGTGATGGTGAGAATGATGGTGAAGTTGCTGGTAATAATCCTCGTGAAAAAAGTGACCAAATGAGCTAAGTCCCCACAATATGAATGCATGTCCCCAACTTGACACTTGTCATGTTGGAAGCTACTTTGGTCCACTTGTCCCCAACTTTATAACTTGGGATAAAATAATTATCCATACTTTATGCTTTAAGAAATATTAATATAATATTCCTTTTTGGCTTAAGATCTCTAGCTTAGCCCTTTCCCTTAACTTTTGGCCCTCCCTTTCCCTAACTGGTGAACTTCAGTCCCCCATCTCTTTTATCATGGTCGGTTTGCGTGAAATGATGTATTTTATATTAGTCATGAGACATATACTAAATAGACGCACTGGCCTTTAACATCTAGGCGCTCTGGCCTAATTCCAAAACATAAGCATCTTAGATTATAATAACTAGCTCACCAGCCTATAACACATAGTATGTACACAAGGCTATTTGACCTCCATACTGCGCACACTTTATTTACTACACGTGGTATCTAGAAATGTGCACACTACATCATTTTACTGCGCAGTTCATGCGCGCACCATGCCATGGAAGGTGCATTACAAAATGATGTCAAAACAACTCACCAACTTAAGTAGACTTACATTACATTTACAATTGGGTTCGGACAAGGGATATTACAATCCTCTCCCCTTATTTATGCACTATCCTCAATGCATCATATACACATATACAACAAAATTTTCAAAAATACTCAAAAATATGTGGGTATTCTATCCGCATTGCATCCTCATGCTCCCAAGTAGCGTCCTCAAGACCTTACCAGGTCCATTGGAACTTTACAAGCCCCATGGCTCGGTTTCGGAGCTGCTTGACTTTCTGGTCCAAAATGCGCACCAGATGCACTTGAAAAGATTCTTCTTGCTCCGCCTGAATCACATTCCAATCAATAACATGATTAGCATCAGGTATATATTTCTTTATCAATGATACATGGAAGACATTATGAACAGACATAGATGCAAGAAATGTAATCATATAAGCAACTGGACCATTCCTCTCTAGGATTTCAAATGGCCCACAAAATCTAGCTGCCAACTTGACGCAGCTTCCCAGCTTCAGGGAACTCCTATTAGCTTTCACCTTTAGGAAAACATGATCACCCACTTTTAACTCTCTGAGGGTTCTGTTCTTATCGACATAAATTTTCTGCCTTTCTTGGGCAGCTTTTAAATTCTGCTTAATTTTTATCATTTGGTCCTCCATCTCCTTGAGCAACTTTGGCCCAATTACTATCCTATCAGTTGGATTATCCCAACTTACTGGAGTATTGCACTTTCTGCTATAAAGTGCTTCAAATGGGCTCATCCTCAATGATGCCTGATACCCATTGTTGTAAGCGAATTCTACCAAGTGTAGGTAGTCTTCCCATTTCTATGGTTTGTACATCACATACATTCTCAGTATGTCTTCTATCACTTTGTTCACCCTCTATGTCTATCCATCAGACTCAGGATGATAAGTTGTACTAAAGTTTAGATTCGTTCTGAATCCTTTGAACAATTCTTTCTAGAATTTCGAGGTGAATTTTGGGTCTCTGTCAGACACAATTGTTTTAGGAATTCTATGCAATCGTGCCACTTCCTTCATGAAAATATCAACAACATCTGCTGCCTTGTGAGTATTTTTCAGTGGAATAAAATGGGTAGCTTTCGTAAGCTTGTCCACCGCCACCATGATCGAATCATGCAGCTTGCCTATTCTGGGCAATCCCGTAATAAAATCCATTGTCACCACTTCCCACTTCCATTCAGGAATGGGTAAAGGTTGCAGCAACCCTGCTGGGTGCCTATGCTCAGCTTTAACTTTCTGTCATTCCATACATATAGCGATGTATTCATCGATCTCTCTCTTCATACCTGGCCAAAAGTAATGGCTCTTGATTGTTGCTACGGTTTTCTGATATCCAGGGTGCCCTGCATAAGGAAAATTATGCATTTCATGCAAAATCATACGTTTCAATTCCCAGACATTTGGAACAAAAAATTTGTTCTTGTACAACAGTATTCCATCTATTCCCAAATTATAATTATCCACCTTTTGTGGTGTCTTACCCTATTGTAGCTTTCCTACCAATTCTCTGTATTGTAGATATGCATTTGCAACCTCCAGAATTTTTCTTTTAATATCAGTTTGATACATGCTAATGGTTGTAGCATGTAGTTCATGCACCCTCCTGCTGAGTGCATCAACCACTTTATTCTCTTTCCCCTTGATATGCTTTATATCAAAGTCATATTGTCTTAGAAATTCTAACCATCTGCTTTGCCTAGAATTTATATTTGGCTGATCAAATAAATATTTCAGACTATTGTGGTCCATTTTTAGCTCAAACCTCTTCCCCATGAGGTAGTGTCTCCATTTCCTCAAGGCATGCACTATGTCTTCCAACTCCAAATCATGAGTGGCATAGTTTCTTTCATGCTCATTCAGCTTCCTTGATTCATAACATATAACAAACCCATTTTGACTGAGGACTCCACTAAGTCCTTCATTACAAGAACCTGTGCATACATTGAAGTCTTCATCTGGGTCTACAATCCTTAATATTGGAGCACTTGTCAATAATTGTTTGAAGTGTTGGAAACTCTTCTCGCAATCCAGTGTCCACTGAAACTTCACTCCCTTTCTCTGCAAGGAAGTGATTGGGTGTGCAGTATTTGAGAATCCTTTAATAAATCTTATGTAGTAGCCTACAAGACCCATTAATAATCTCACCTCTGTGACATTATTCGGTGCTGACCATTCTCTAATGACTTATATCTTCTCAGGATCCACTATTATCCCATCCTGTGAAATGATATGCCTGAAATAATGAATTTGTTTCTGATAAAATGAGCACTTGCTCAATTTGGCATACAACTGATGCTCCCTTAATACTTGCAACACCATCCTCAAATGATGTTCATGCTCTTCCTCTGACTTATAATATATAAGAATGTCATCCAAAAATACAATGACAAACTTGTCTAGATATTCTCGGAAAACACCATTCATTAAGCACATAAAAAGAGCTGGTGCATTTGACAACCCAAATGGCACCACTGTGAACTCAGAATGACCATACCTTGTCCTGAAGGTGGTCTTGTTGATATATTTTTCTTTAATCCTTACCTGATGGTATCCTAATCTGAGATCTATCTTTGAAAATATCTTTGCATCCTTCAATTGATCAAAGAGATCATCAATCCTTGGAAGAGGATACTTGTTCTTAACAATCACTTTATTCAACTGTCTGAAGTCAATGCACAATCTTAATGTTCCATCTTTCTTTTTCACAAAAAAGACTGGGGAACCCCAAGGTGACACACTTGGGCGTATATACCCCTTCTTCATAAGTTCTTCAAGTTGCATTTGCAACTCCTTCAACTCTGGTGTACTCATTCTATAAGGAGTCTTTGACACTGGTGCTGCTCCAGGCATTAGATTTATAGAGAAATCAATGTCTCTCCTTGGGGGTAGTCCTGGTATCTCCTTGAACACATCTTCAAAATCTTCTAGGACTACATAATTCTCCAAAATTGGCACCTTATCCTTAGGTTTCTCTGCCAAATGAGCTGCAATTATTTGACACCCTTTTCTGTAACATTTCTTCAGCTGCAATGCTGAAATTTCTCTAATGGTTACTGCCCTGGGAATTCCCTGCACTTTCCTTAGATTCTCTTCCTCATCCAAGCAAGTAAATGCTTTGTTGTGACAGTCTAAGAGAGTATGATGTTGGTCCAACCAATCCATCCCAATTATACAATCATAGGAACCTAAAGGCAATATGTTCAGATTTGTCTTGGTGTTCAGTCCATTCATGTCAATAAGACATGACTTAACCATATCATTAAATTTTCTTCTGGCTCCTGTAGCCATCTGCACCAACCAATATTTCCCATGCTTCCTTCTTGGCAATTGCAAACTTTCCACCATATTAGGGTCTATATAACTATGACTAGCTCCTGAATCAATTAAAATAGCAATGGTTTGGTTGTTGATCATACCTTCCACTTCAATCATGTGGGATTGATACTCTGCATGTTTGTTGTCCAGGGCTGCATAGATCCTTCACACATATCTGCCCATGTCCTCCACTATTTCATCTTGTTGTACATTGTGAACAACCCTACCTTTTTCATCTCTGTGAGGGCAATCTCTGAATCTATGATCTCCTTTACAACCCCAACATTGAATAGGTGGTTGCCTTGGCCTTTGACTCCCTATGTCAATTGTCCTGGGTTCCTTAGGTGTTTGTTGTCCCTATGGATTAGTTCTAAAGAATGGTGGCTTAGCTCCCTTCTTCCTCTGATACAGATTGAATTTCTTTTTGTCTTCCCAAGGCTTTTGGAAAGCTGGCCTAGATTTCTGTTGATCATATAGACATTTATCTTGCCTTATGGTCTCTTCTAATGCCTTGGGATCATCGTACTATATTTTTTCATTGATGAACGATGGTAATCCACTCAAATACCTTTGAATTTGGACTGTCTCATCGTTGATGAAAGAGACATACTTTAACAGTTCTAGAAACCTTCTCTCATATTCATCTATGGTCATACTTCCAAGCTTGAGTTCAAAGAATTCTTTCATTTTCTTGTCATAGTATCTCTTAGTCAAGTATTTTTGCTCAAAATACTTCTTGAATTCCCTCCAAGTAACACTTGTATCTTTAATGTGTTGCACCTGCACAAGATGATCCCACCACATGGATGCTTTTCCCTTGAGTTGATAGATAGTGTTGTTCCTGAGTTTATACTTTAAGGCTCTAAAGTATACTATCAAGGCATCTGAAATGACAGAGGAAGTAGAGGATAGGAAAAATATGATTTAAAGGTGAGGACTATAATTGGTTTCTCAACTGTGTCTGTCGAAATTCCCAGTTTTCCTGAATGTTGATATCTCTCTCAATTGCAGCCCATGAACATTCTAATTCAACCCGGTTATTTTCTATTTGTAAGATAGTGTTAAATAAATTTAGAGCGATGTTGGTTTGATCTGAAAGAATGGGTTCGATGTTAGGCTGCCTTGCAACTGGTACTGTCATGAAGGATAAAGGTAAAGGAGATATGATTCTGTGTTTTCTTTTTAGGCTTCGTTATATCTATTTCACAATGTAAAGAGAATGATTTTAAAACACTAATTAATAAAAAGGCTAAACCAAAGGCCGTTTCTTGTATCTGAGTTAAATTTAAAGGAAAGGAAACATGCATGAGATAATGAAGAACATTAAGCTATTAACAAGGTGAGGCATCAATTTTAAGAGGAATCTCACGTTGTAATAGAAGACAATGAAACAAGAAAATTGTTAATGAAGTATATGATATTGAAATCTAAACATTTACAGGTCTTGTATTTGTTGGTAACTGATACAGAGGAAAAACTGTAAATGATTTAAATAACAAAAAATAATAATTTCTATAGTAGAGGTCGTACTAAAATCTATCCAAACATTCATCAACTAGATATATGAAAGAAAATATGAAAAGACTGGGGAACACATAACTCAGACTGGACAATATCTAGAATCTTCAATCTGCATTTCTATTAATTCAAAGTCTCTTGGAAATTACTTCGTCACAATGCCTTTTTAGAGAAATAAAAAAGCCCGATTTTAGTCTTCTATCCTTGTATTTATACAAGGTCATCCATGCTTGATGATTAGTAAGTTCCTACCTTTTAGGAGAAAAATAGTTACAAAATTGCAACCTTAACCGTTGCATGATTTACTTTAGTTTGTCTATCATTTCAATAGTATAATCTTTTCAAACGATACTTCACTGTTTAGTTGAAGTCTCTCCCTCCTTCGATGCTATAAATTCAATACATTTCTCTAGGAAATGAACAAAATTTCTGGGAGGGGTTGGAAGATCTTTAGTTTCAAAAAGATAAAACTTTCTTTGGACCTTGGGAAACTAGTCTTCAAAACTTTTATTAGAAAACTTGATCACTTGCAACTTTAAATTGGGCTATACCAACCATCTGTCTATTAAATTCGAATCAATTTCTTTCAACTGTGAAATTTCCGCCTGAATCTCCTTCAAGCTTTCTTTGCGGTTCAACTGTTGTTTCAAAATGTTTATGTGTCCCAGTGTCTCAGAGAAATCACTTCTTTCAATACCTAACGCTTTCTTATCCAAAGAATCAAAGATTCCCTCACAGTCGTCTTTGATTTCTTTGACTATATTCTTGTTTTCGGATATGTTTTTTTCCCATACCTTGAGCATGATGTCTCCTCTTATCTGTTCTGTGACAGAAAGATTTATATTTTTTGATATCTCTATGTTTCCTGAACATGCAACTGCTTTCTGGAAGGTATTTCTTGCTGCTTTAGCCTCTTTTTCCAGTAAAATAATATTATCAAGGGATTTTCTTACCTCTTGAAAGTAATTCTGGATGATTTCTATTTTGGAGATCAATTTCTGTTGCTCGGCTTCTATCTTTGTATGTGCTTCTAGCGAGAGGGTCTGGAAAGCCTTTAAGTCTACAACTCGACCTTCTGTCAAATTTAACTTAGCCTATAGCTGCTTTACAAGCTCTTTTTGCTGAGTAACCTGGAACTGACTTCCTTGTATCCTCTAGTTCATTTCATCCAAGCTTGTTTTGAGTGATTGAATTTCTTGCCTTTCAACAGTTTTGGCCTGCTCCCAACTTTTATTTACCTCCTCTCTAATGTTTTTCTCAACATTCTTTAACCGGTCTTGCAATTGAATTATTGTATGGTTACTCTCGTTTATCCTTATTCTCATGTTTTCCACAGTAAAAAGGTTTGTTGTTGCCATGTCTCCCATGGATCCTGCTATCTCTGTAGAGAAATCCTCTTCTTTCAAATTCTGGCCATCTATCAAGACCCTATGCTTCTTCACCATACCCTTTTCTCTCTCATGTACATCTCCTGTTTTAGAAAAACCTTCCTCTTTTTGCTGAAAAAATAATCTGAAGGAGGGATCTCATCTCTGGAAATAGGGGTGAGATCACTAACATATATGGCTCCCATATGTGGGAGTCCAAAGGCGGACTGTAAAGGGGTTAAGGAAGTTATGGGACTTCCTAGCTTTGTAGATCTTGTTTCTCCTATGGCCTTAGGTATATTTACATCAACTGCAGGTGATAAAGGGGGAGTAGACTTACTGGACTTGGGAAGCATCTCAGACTTCCTCTCTATTTCCCTCTCTAGATTTTTTGTCTGTAAGGCCTCTTCATTCTGTGAAGGCCTTTCAGTTTCCTGTGGAAATTCCTCGGGGTTGAATTTAACCCGTGTTTCCTGTCCGAAACCCGGAGGGGTATCTTCTTGTTCTTGAAGAAGGGTGATTGCTTCTCCTTGTAGTACTTTGGGCAGGACGCTCCGTCTATGTTTATGGAAGGTCTTAAAACTGTCTTGCAAGTCTGATGGCAGTGTCTGTACTCTCTCTAATACCTCCTCATAGGTAGTATTACCTTTGAACATGTCATCACAAGGGGACTTCTCATGTTCATAAGCCTTCATATTACAGTGGGCCACGTGTTTTCCCACCAACTGGTAAGGTTCATGCTTCCTGTGTTCGATGTCTACCAATTTGACCTCCTCCAGCGTTGACGCTTCAACTTTAGAATGACCCAAGTTGAGTAGTGAAAATTTCCCAATCTGAATGGGAAAAACCGGTCAAGACTTCTTTTGAGTCGTCTTTAGTTCTATCCCAATTCCACCTATTACTATTTGATGAGCTACCCCCCTACACACCAGTCTGTTAGGGAGGAATTTGAGGAGTGCATGTGGAGGGATTGAACATCCAAACACTCTGATATAGGAGAAATTTTCCTCTATAAACCAATCGACAACTGCTCCGAGGTTTCCCATGACCAATTTTGAAATGCGAGGTGGTGCATAATCGTACAACATATGATGTAGTGGTATCACCACAAAATGATAGATTTCATAAAATGAATCCTTGGCTTTTTCTTCCCAAAGTTTAGAATGATATTTATGAATAGGTTCCGAGTAAGTTGGGTTCCAACTCCAATACATCAAAGGGAAAGGAGTTGTGAAGCATATAGCATCCATGATGTAAGCTTACATATAAAAGGCTACTGATCGGCCTTCGGATATTGAAGTATGATATTCCATGACCTCCTTTTCTATGTTATTGGATAAAATCTTATCCCAATTGAAGCTATAACCTTCTGCTGCCTCATGCAAAAGAGCTACCCATTCTGCAGGGAAATGGGCAGGACTTTTCTTCCCGAAAATTCTGCACAACATCATCACCACATAGACCATATACTCATATAATAAAGATGTGGTGTAGATACCATGTGTGTCGGCCCTGAATTTTTCTTCCTTTCTCCACCAGTCTTTGATTATGACAGGATACGTTTGGTCTGACTCAAAACATTCTTTCCTTTGAAAATCATTCACGGAATATTTATTATAAATATACTTGGGACTGGGGGACAATTTATACATTACTTGTATATGCTCTAGTCTGAAAGAGCCAATGAAGACCCCTTGGCTGTCTAGAATTATTTTTTCCTGCACGTCTGTTCGCTCTAAGGCCCAACTGATCATGTCGTTATAAGTCATGGGTCGCGGCCATGTAGCCACTTTGTGAATTTCTGACTCCACTAGTTCTGAATCGATGGCATGCAGTATTGTATCAGATACAACGTCTCCATCTGGACTTGAGCTTTCTGCAACTTCTTCTCTTTTCTTAGGTTCTTTCTTAGGTGCCATGATAATTGCACTGGACCAAAAACCTGTTTAAAGAGGAAATGTGTGTAAAAACTGGATAACTGTGATTTACTACAGATGTAAAAGATAAAAATGAAGTTCGAAGCACAAGACCTTTATTACCCCTTAATTTGTGTTATAACAAGTGTACTTACACAGGTGATAAAAAAATAATATTTTAATGGAAAGATATGCTTGGAGATATGCTTTTGCGTTAAAAAATATCTCCATTTATCTGTTATTAATACTTCCATATATCGATGATTTCAAAACTAAAGTTTCAAAAATCGCTGCCTTCTTCAATTCCTGAAATGTGAAAAGCAACTTAGTTATCCCAAATCATGTTTTGAAAATAACTTAACCTTAATCTTAAAATTTTTTTAAAGAAAACACGACTTCACATTTCAGAATTTCGGGGATCCTGTTATTAGGAGATATGTCACAAGAAAACCCTGGATCGTGAAATGGAGATGGGATTAGTGGGGTGTTAATCATTCATATTAATACTTTAATTAATCAAGATTAATGATTAATTACCTTTTTACTTGGTTTTACTTTTTCGGAAGATTGGGGATCGAGAATTCGAAGGTTAATAATTCAAAAACGTTTTAGTAGTAAGAAACCCGAAACGCGAACAAAAATAAGGGAAAGATGATTGCGTTTAGGAGTTTAATTAGTTACAGATTAAAGGATACTTTGTGGAGAGTGATGGAAAATGTAACAATTATTTCTTCCCCCNCTTTTTTTTATTTTTTAATAAGTTAAAAAGTTTTGATATTTCAACAACGGGAAAAAGGGATGATTGAAGATCATACCTCAAGAAAATCTGAATATCGAAACCTGAAAAGGAGCGAAAGACTCTGATTCCCTTTTTTTTGGACTAAGGGCGACTCCATGACTTAGGAAAAGATGAAGCTTCAGTTTTAAGAGGTGGAAAAATTAAATTCATGTCAACATTAGGCTCCAGCTAGGGATCTCGTCTCCCTGTGGGATGAGAAGAACATGTAGACCAGATGCCTTCATTGGGTAATGGAGTCAATGGTTCAGTTCTAAGTAACAGATCAAGAGAAAAACTGAACAAGATTAGGGTCTCAACGTTAACCTTGAAAAACTCTTCAAAACAAAAAATTCTGACTATCTCGAGTGGGTTTTCAATAGATTTCTTTTCCTGAAACTGATCTCAAATCTATGTAAGATAATCATAACAAAATTAACCATCTTATTAGGTTTCACGTGATTCTGTTTTCATCAAGGTAAGTATTTGCGTTGTGTCTGGTAAGAAGATTCCAGAAACCTATGATAAAATTCAGCCGAAAAGAAGAGAAATTACCAGAGCATCTTGTATCTCATGTATAACAACTTTTATCAGATATGAGGATATTGCTTCACTTCCAGTGAGCCTGTTCAGTACCCCGATGAATTTATCTGACTTCCGTCATTGAATTTCCTTTCACCACTTCATTATTTCCAAGCATTTAAATGCTAAGATAAGGGCAATCAATATAATGAATTTCCTTTCTTGACCTCTTTGAACTAGATGGGGGCAATCAATTAATCAATTTCCTTTCACCATCTGTCTATATTCATTTTTTATTTTTTTGAAGTGGGGGAAATAAATGAGTATATAATACACTCAAGAAGATATCTTTTCGAAAAAGTCTTTAAAAGAAAAAAAAAAGAAAAAAAAAAGTGGATTTCATACCTTTATTAACTCCTATATTTCCAGCCGAAAGATTACTTGTTCATTACCTTTTTCATTGTGATATACTTGATAGGAATACCTGCGTATGTCACCTTTAAGTACCTCAAGTCCATTGTTTCATGAGAAACTTTCCTTGCGAATAACATAACATTGTAATCATTAGGAAATGTCATGAAAGAATTTTTTATTTTTATTTTTTTACAAAAAGCATGAAAACAAACCGGTATGTACAATGAGAATTCAGAAACATGTTATTGCATGAAGTGTTTAAGATGCCACCCATTTACAGGGTCATTGAGAATGTCTCCATCCAGGTTTTCTAATAAGAAATCATTTTTTCCTTCAAAGGCCGAAATTCCTTATGGGCCAGACCAGATCAGATCAAATTTGCCATGTTTTCTAGCATCTTCTTTCCTGGCTTCCCATTTTAATACCAAATCGCCAGGGAGGAATTGTCTATCTTTAGCTTTCTGATCAAATAAAACCTTCATTTTATCCTGATATCTTTGCAACCTTTCGTTTACTTCAGCCCTATTTTGCTGAACTTCGACCAACTGATTTATCCTTCTGGTAACGTCATTGGGTTCTTCATTTGAATCTTGAGAGAGTTTCATTACTGGAAGAGCAAGATTTATTGGTAAAATGACATTAGTGCCATATACAATCTGGAAAGGGGAAATTCCAATTGATCTTTTAGTACTTATTCTGTTGGCCCATAGAGCATATTTTAAATGGGTATGCCATGCTTTCTTGTTTTCGGTCAAAACCTTTTTTATCACGGTAATTAGGATTTTGTTAGATGATTCAGCCAGACCATTACCTTGTGGATAGTAAGCTGTGGAGTGTCCCAGTACAATGTTATATTTTTGGCAGAAATTAATCAAGGCCATTGACTTAAATGCTTGTGCATTATCAGTGACTATCTTGTGAGGACACCCGAACCTAGATACAATATTATCTTCCAAAAAACCGATTACTATAGAATTAGTTGCGTTTCTTGTGGGGATAACTTCCACCCATTTAGTGAAATAATCAGTAGCAGTTAGGATCCATTTGTGTTTCACGCTAGAGTGTGGATGAATTTCTCCAATGAAATCAAGTCCCCATTGCTGAAATGGGGCTTCAGTTTTAATTGGAATAAACGACAAAGTTGGGACCTTCTGTTTGTCTGTGAACAACTGACAAGGGACACAATTTCGAACTTTAGTGTTTACCTCTGTGAACAATTTGGTCCAGTAGTATCCAACTCTTAAGATTTTATAAGCTATTTCTCGCCATGCATGATGTCCTCCACACACTCCGACATGGAATTGATCCATAACCCGTTCTGTTTCAGTTTCGAATAAACACCTCAATAGAAAACCCAAGGGGTCTTTCCAATACAACTTAACATCTATGATACAGTATTTTACAGCATGTAACTTTAGCATCCTAGATTTATATGGGGTTAACTCACTGGGACATTGAAGTGTAAATAGGTAATAGACGATGTCATGATACCAGGACAAAGTAGAAAACTTTTCTTGAATTTCGGTTGTAGGTGCAGTGATATCAAGCTCATCTATTTCCAGAAATTCCTCATTCTCTTACAGCTGGTTTATCCCAAGTGCTTTTAAATTTGAATCGGCAAGTAATTTGGCCAAACCCCGACCTTTGATAATTTTAGTTGGTTTGACTTCTAGGTCAAACTCCTGGATCTTAGCTAACCACCTGCCTCTTCTTTCGTCGTTGTCTGGTTGCACCAGGATATCTTTAACAAAGCTAGAGGGTACATAAGCAATGATCTTTGAGTTCAATAGGTAAGTTCTAAAATCCTTGAGAGCTTTCACCATTGCATAGGTCTGTTTCTCCAATATATCATACTTCAACTCGACATCCCTGAGACTCTTGCTAAAAAACGCAATAGGTCTCTCAAAAATTTCCTCATTTTTTTGTAACAATACAACTGCAATAGTATGTTCCGAAGGAAAAGAAAAAATCAAAAAATCTTTTGTGTAATCTGGGCTTGCCAAGACCGGTGCTTCGCTTATTACTTTCTTGATGCGTTGAAATGACGCTTTGGCCTCGCTGGTCCATCTCATCTCACTGTCTTTTTTGAGCATATCTGTTATCGATTTTACAATCTCAACGAAGTTAGGGATGAATCTCCTCAAGAAATTTATTTTTCCTAAAAAAGATTGAATTTCTTTTACATTTCCAGGAAAATTTGTAGTATCTATTACCTCAACCCTTTTCGGATCAATTTTAATTCCATATTTAAACATGATATGACCCAACAGTTTACCTTCTTGCATTGCGAAATGAGAATTCTTCGGATTGAGTGACAAAACAATTTTTTGGCATTTCTTAAAAGTTTGTTTAAGGTGAATTAGATGTTCTACATCAGATTTAGAGAACACAGTCAAGTCATCAAGATAGATAACAACGAACTTATCTCTTTCACCACGAAAGTGATATCCATGGCTTGCTGAAAAGTTTCCCCTGCATTCATCAAACCAAAAGGCATTTTATCATACATAAAAGTACCCCAAGGGGTAGTGAAAGCAGTTTTTTCTTTATCGTCCTGATGTATCGCGATCTGATTGTAACCTAAAAATCCATCAATCATAGACATTTTGTTAGCTCCAACTACTTTTTCTAAAACGTGATCCATCTTAGGTAAGGGGTAATTGTCTTTGAGTGATGATCAATTCAGGTTTCTGAAATCAACACACAGTCTGATCTCGCCATTTTTCTTTCTCACTGGGACTAAATTAGCTACCCACTCAGAGTATCTTAGTGGAACTATGATTTTAGCATCCAAGAGTTTTTTGACTTCATTTTCTATCATTGGTAATAGGATAGGGTTAATCTGCCCGAGTTTCTGCCTAAAAGGTTTGATGCCTGGCTTTAATGGGATTTTATGTTCCATGATGGTCATATCATAAGTTCTCAACTCGTCGTAAGACCATGCAAAAACATCTTTGTATTTTTTAATCAACTCAACATATTTACTCTTGATTTTGGGAGACAGATACCTGGATAATTTAACTAATCTAGGACTTTCTTCGGTACCTATATTGCAATCTTCAACCTCCTCTGGCTGAGGCTGTAAGGTAGTCTTCAAAGGGATGTCATCATGATTAAACAACCTTTCTAAGGGAATCAGGCCCTTGGGTATCTGATTATTTTTTAAAACAAGCATACAGTGATTTCTGATTTTATCCTGGAACGCTTGGGGGTCTTCCCCTTCTTGCATGATCCAAATAGGATCATGTTGGTTTTCTTGGTCAGGATGCATTTCGGCGAACTCGTCTACTATTTGTAAAAAATTTTGGAGTTGTTCATCATACTCAAAGACTTGCCAATTTTGTATGTTATTAGGTATGGAAGTTCTATGTCTCATTTGTGTATGATATTTTAGTTTAAAAGCAGTAGGAGGTGCGAAAGTCGAAGCAACTTTGGTTAAAGCATCCGCCTGTTGATTTTCTACTCTCAGAATGAAGTGAATATTAACAGAGGAGATTTTTTTTTGGATTAGGTCTCAAGCACAATTTCGATATGACCTTAACCTAGGATGTTTGGCCTGGTACTGGCGATTAACTTGTTTCACGATCAATTATGCATCACCAAAAACTTCCAAGTTTTTAATTTTCATTCTCCTAGCAGCCTCTAAACCTAATACTAGAGCTTCGTACTCACATACGTTATTAGTGTGGTCAATGTTCCACTACAGCCTATAAGAGAAAGGGATAACGAATTGGTTATCAGGTGCCACAAAAATTACTCCAACCCCAGCTCTAAGATAAGATGAGGCATCATCAAAAAACATTTTCCAAACACTGGTGCTATATACATCCTGTTCTATTTATTCTTTTTCTTTTTTACTTCCTATACAACTTTCTTCTATACATGCATCAACATCATCATCTATAGATAATATACAATTACCTAAATCCTGATCAACAATATATACAGGGTAATTATCTGGGCTGAGAGGATCACTAACTGTAAATGCTAGCCTGGTTTCCCTGTACAAATGCATGAACTATCCTCTGAAAACTGGAATTGTTGCGTACATCATATCAAGTTGAATGGAACCTCCAATTTTAGCACCCTAGGACCAGGACAAGAGCTTGCCATATTTTGGGGGTATATCTGCAACAACCACATCCATTAAAACGCTTTTTGCAGGCACATGTGCAAGGTTTACGACTAAGTCTTTTATCATGCCTATACACTTGACTTTCCTTGAGTCAAATGAATATAAATCTCCATAAGGCCTGGTGATTTCAAGGCTGAGTTTATCCATGATTTCTTTAGGCATCACATTATGAGAAGCCCCAGAATCTAACATGTAGTTATGGAGAAGATGGTCGAAAAGAGTCAAAGTGATGTAGAAAGGGGCAACAGTGTCTCTGGCACCTTGGAAATGTGGGTAAAAAATTATGTTAGGATTATCATATTCTAAGTTAATAACATCGACCTGACTCTCATTTTCTGAAAAATTAATCATTTTTGCAATTTGTTTTCGATATATCGGGTTTTTGGCCAATTCGACAAAGGGAATAGGGATTTTGATCTTACTTATTTCATTCTCTAGATTAAAACTTCCAATGCTTTTGTCGTTTTCCATGGTTTGAGTCTCCAAACCTTTCTTTTCATCCTTCCTTGGTTGAGGGACCTTTGCTTTGGTAACAGGAGTGTCAAGTTTTTGCATGCTTAAGGGTGGCATTTCCACTGTCTTTGTTTTAATAGATTGTATGTTGGCGGTCTTAGTCCCCTCAGTCTATTTTTCAGTGATTTTTGAGACTGTTTCATCAGTTTCGACCCTCGAAAATATTTTTTTAACTGGGATGGTTGTGGAAACCTTATTTCTAGGTCTTAGGTTGTATTTCTGGTGGAGCTCAGACATTATACCATCTGTTATTCCCTGATAGGTCAAATCTTCTGAAATAATGTTGTTCTTGTTACTGTCAGTCCCATACTTTGTAGTCAAAGAATTTTCTAAATCGTGTCTTGTTATATAAGGTTGTAAGCAATCATCGCCAAGATTGTTCATATCGTCTTCTAATTCTTCGAAATATTTCTTGTCTTGTCCTCCTATAAAGTTTTCACTTTTAAAAGGGGCTTGGAATTTTTTGATCTTCATTCTTAATTTGTTTTTGGTGATTTTGAGGATTTGGGTTTTTCCTAAAATCCTTTCTAGGGTAATGTTCATTCTTAGCTTTATCTTGTTCCATCCTCGATATTTTATTTGAAACTTCTTTGATGATTCTAGCCATATAATCCATTTTTCCTTTTGAAGATCTTCCTAATCCAGAGGGTCCTCCTTGCTCCTAGTATCTCTTAATTTCTTTGTTTCCAGTTTCAAATTTGGTTTTCAACTTCCCTGATGCCATCATGTTAGATTCGATTTCCAAGGCATCATCTTTTATCTTGGTAATATCAACTGATCTTCTCTCCCTTAATAAAAGGGCAAAGTCGGGGTCAAAATCTCCAATGAAAGTCACTTTCGGCACAGGTTGTGAGGGTTTGACCTCGGTTGGGATATTATTGTATAATTTATTGAATCATTGGGTGAACTCAAGGACTGATTCAGAGTTTTTCTTTCGAAGGGCCTCGAATTCGGTTAGATAATAAATCCGGTCTTTCCACTCACCCCACTCTCTGATAAAAGCATTTTCAAGTTCTTCATATGATGGTATAGATCCACCTGCTAGGCCTCGAAACCAGGTTCTTACTTTCCCTTCAAAGGTTTGAACCAAGAATCTGGAGTAAACATCTTCATGTTCCAATCCAAGAATGTCAACGAACTAATCAAAAAAATTAATAGGTTCAACCGTCACTAAATTGCCTTCTCCCGTGAACTTGGGCAGTTTTTTCATGTAATTTTCTGGTAAATCGTGGAGAGGAACTGGTAAAACCAGAGGAGCATATCTTGCAACAACCTTTGCAAATATCCGAGGAGGCGATACTTGGCTACTTGCTCCTCATCCTGGACCACCTATGGTAGCACCTCCTGCCCCACCTCCTCCTTTCGTGGCCATTGTGGATTTAGCAGTTAAAGTTTGGGGGTTATGAGGAAGGGTTTCAAGAAATCGGTTATCGATGGGGAGGAAACTTGAGAAAAAGGAGCTTAGGGTATGAGGACTAGTTCCTTCAGAATCATAGGGTGAAAATATAGGGGAATCAACAGAAGTCGAGTCAAGATATATAGGATAATTGTTTGATTTTGTGGGAAAATAAACCTCGAGGAGCGAGGGAGAGTCAGTCGCAACAGGAAGTGAGGTAGATATTCGTTGTCTATTGTTGTGGGAAATGGCTGAGAAAGTTTCGGTCTTAAAAATAGGCAGAACCAAGTTTGATTCAGGGGTCGAAACTTTATCAGTGGAGTATTCCCTGTAAGGGGGTGGACTACTTGATTCACCGTGTTTATATTCAAAGTCAGACTATGTAAATTTAGGTTGATAATTTTTATTTGTCGATGAGGCAGTCTGCCGAAAGTATCTTTTCGATTTTAGAATTTTTTCTGGGTAAGAAAAAAGGCGAAATCTGCTTGGTGTCTAGATTCTTCTTGGTGTTATTTTGGTTACGAGCTAGTTTAAACAATGTGGAGTCTCCAAGTGAAAGATAAAGGTAGCCTTAGAATGTTTTCAAACTTTGTTCACTATCAAAGAAGGAAAATGTCAATGTCGTTCTTCCCAGGGAAAAAGCTTTGTTACTCTGCTCCCGACAACGATGCCAAAAAGATGTTGTTCCTGAGTTTATGCTTTAAGGCTCTAAAGTATACTGTCAAGGCATCTGAAATGACAGAGGAAGTAGAGGATAAGAAAAATATGATTTAAAGGTGAGGACTATAATTGGCTTCCCAACTGTCTTTGTCGAAATTCCCAGTTTTCCTGAATGTTGATATCTCTCTCAATTGCCGCCCATGAACGTTCTAATTCAACCTAGTTATTTTCTATTTGTAAGATAGTGTTAAATAAATTTAGAGCGATGCTGGTTTGATTTGAAAGACCGGGTTCGATGTTAGGCTGCCTTGCAATTGGTACTGTCATGAAGGATAAAGGTAAAGGAGATATGATTCTGTGTTTTCTTTTTAGGCTTCGTTATATCTATTTCAGAATGTAAAGAGAATGATTTTAAAACACTAATTAATAAAAAGGCTAAACCAAAGGCCGTTTCTTGTATTTAAGTTAAATTTAAAGGAAAGGAAACATGCATGAGATAATGAAGAACATTAAGCTATTAACAAGGTGAGGCATCAATTTTAAGAGGAATCTCACGTTGTAATAGAAGACAATGAAACAAGAAAATTGTTAATGAAGTATATGATATTGAAATCTAAACATTTACAGGTCTTGTATCTGTTGGTAACCGATACAGAGGAAAAATTGTAAATGATTTAAATAACAAAAAATAATAATTTCTATAGTAGAGGTCGTACTAAAATGTAGCCAAACATTCATCAACTAGATATATGAAAGAAAAGATGAAAAGACAGGGGAACACATAACTCAGACTGGACAATATCTGGAATCCTCAATCTGCATTTCTATTATTTCAAAGTCTCTTGGAAATTACTTCGTCACAATGCCCTTTTAGAGAAATAAAAAAGCTCGATTTTAGTCTTCTATCCTTGTATTTATACAAGGTCATCCATGCTTGATGATTAGTAATTTACTACCTTTTAGGAGAAATATAGTTACAAAATTGCAACCTTAACCGTCACATGATTAACTTTTGTTTGTCTATCATTTCAGTAGTATAATCTTTTCAAATGATACTTCACTGTTTAGTTGAAGTCTCTCCCTCCTTCGATGCTATACATTCAATACATTTCTCTAGGAAATCAACAAAATTTCTTGGAGGTGTTGGAAGATCCTTAGTTTCAAAAAGATAAAACTTTCTTTGGACCTTGGGAAACTAGTCTTCAAAACTTTTATCAACAAACTTGATCACTTGCAACTTTAAGTTGGGTTGTACCAACCATTTGTCTATTAAATTCACATCGATTTCTTTCAACTGTGAAATTTCCTCCTGAATCTCCTTCAAGCTTTCTTTGCGGTTCAACTGTTGTTTCACAATGTTTATGTGTCCCAGTGTCTCAGAGCAATCAATTCTTTCAATACCTAACGCTTTCTCATCCAGAGTATCAAAGATTCCCTCACAGTCGTCCTTGATTTCTTTGACTATCTTCTTGTTTTAGGATATGTTTTTTTCCCATACCTTGAGAATGATGTCTCCTCTTATCTGTTATGTGACATAAAGCTTTAGATATTTTGATATCTATATGTTTCCTGAACATGCAACTGCTTTCTGGAAAGTATTTCTTGTTGCTTTAGCCTCTTTTTCCAGTAAAATAATATTATCAAGGGATTTTCTTAGCTCTTGAAAGTAATTCTGGATGATTTCTATTTTGGAGATGAATTTCTACTGCTCGGCTTGTATCTTTGTATATGCTTCCAGCGAGAGGGTCTGGAAATCCTTTAAGTCTACAACTCGGCCTTCTGTCAAATTTAACTTAGCCTGTAGCTGCTTTACAAGCTCTTCTTGCTGAGTAACCTGCACCTGACTTCCTTGTATCCTCTAGTTCATTTCATCCAATCTTGTTTTGAATGATTGAATTTATTGCCTTTCAACAATTCTAGCCTCCTCCCAGCTTTTATTTACCTCCTCTCTAATTTTTTTCTCAGCATTCTTTAACCGGTCTTGCAATTGAATTATTGTATGGTTACTCTCGTTTATCCTTGTTCTCATGTTTTCCACAATAAAAAGGTTTGATGTTGCCATGGCTCCCATGCAGCCTGCTATCTCTGTAGAGAAATCCTCTTCTTTCAAATTCTGGCCATCTATTAAGACCCTATGCTTCTTCAGCATACGCTTTTCTCTCTCATGTACATCTCCTATTTTAGAACAACCTTCCTCTTTTTGCTGAAAAAATAATCTGAAGGAGGGATCTCATCTCTGGAAATAGATGTGAGATCACTAACATATATGGCTCCCATCTGTGGGAGTCCAAAGGCGGACTGTACAGGGGTTGAGGAAGTTATGGGACTTCCTAGCTCTGTAGATCTTATTTATCCTATGGCCTTAGGTATATTTACATCAACTGCAGGTGATAAAGGGGGAGTGGACTTACTGGACTCAGGAAGCATCTCAGAATTCCTCTCTGTTTCCGTCTCTAGATTTTTTGTCTGTAAGGCCTGTTCATTCTATGAAGGCCTTTCAGTTTCCTATGGAAATTCCTAGGGTTGAATTTACCCTATGTTTCTTGTCCAAAACCTGGAGGGCCATCTTCTTGTTCCTGAAGAATGGTGATTGCTTCTCCTTGCAGAAATTTTGGAAGGATGCTCCGTCTATGTTTATTGAAGCTCTGAAAAATATCTTGCAAGTCTAATGACAGTGTCTGTACTCTCTCTAATACCTCCTTATAGGTAGTATTACCTTTGAACATGTCATCACAAGGGGACTTCTCATGTTCATAAGCCTTCATATTACAGTGGGCCATGTGTTTTCCCACCAATTGTTAAGGTTCATGCTTCCTATGTTCGATGTCTACCAATTTGACCTCCTCTAGCGTTGATGCTTCAAATTTGGAATGACCCAAGTTGAGTAGTGAAAATTTCCCAATCTGAACGGGAAAAACCGACCAAGACTTCTTTTGAGCCATCTTTAGTTCTATCCAAATTCCACCAGTTACTATTTGATGAGTTACCTCCCCGCACACCAGTCTGTCAGGGAGGAATTTCAGGAGTGCATGTGGTTCAGGGTAAGTTGGGTTCCAACTCCAATACATCAAAGGGAAAGAAGTTGTGAAGCATATAACATCCATGATGTATGCTGACATATAAAAGGCTACTGGTCGGCCTTCAGATCTTGCAGTCTGATATTCCATGACCTCCTTCGCTATGTTATTGGATAAAATCTTATCGCAATTGAAGCTATAAACTTCTGCTGCCTCGTGCAAAAGAGGTACCCATTCTGCAGGGAAATGGGCAGGACTTTTCTTCCCGAAAAGTCTGCACAACATGTTAAGAACCAAATACCAATATAGCATAGAAAAACCTCAGAAAAAGTACTCAACGCCTTGAAAAAGAGATAATTTCAGATAATAATCCTCTTTGAGGGGGAAACCTCCTTTTACCCCACTTAAATGTTCAAGTAAAAGATGATTCAAAATGGAAATGTCTCCTTGGTATATATAGGAGAATAGGAGGTATAATTACAACTAATGGCCTAAAGCCAACATAAATAAAATAACATTACTAATATAATATGCCCCAATTAAGGGGTAATGAGCCAATATTAGGGCTTAACATGCCCCTTCCCTTGAGACAAGTGTTGTCTGCAACGCTTGAGTAACTCTGGATGCTTCTGTATAAAAGTCTCATCTTCCCAAGTGGAATCTTCAGCCGGTAGTTTCCTCCATTTAATGAGATACTCTGAAATGGATCTATTCCTTAGCTGGTGAATTCTTGTGTCAGTGATGGCTTTAGGTTCCAATATGATTTTTCCTTCCTCGTAAATTTCTGGCAATATAGTTTGAACCAGGATCTTGTCGCCTATAACCTTCTTTAAGCATGAAACATGGAAAACTGGGTGTACTCGTGAAGATGCAGGCAACTCTAATTTGTATGCCATAGTACCAATCTTTTGCAAAACCTTATAAGGGCCATAGTACTTTGGTGATAATTTATTATCCTTCTTCGCTTGCTTGAGGGATATCTGTTTGTATGGTTGTAGTCTTAAAAACACCCAATCCCCTACTTCAAAAGTTATTTCACTACGATGTTGATCTGCTTGTTGTTTCATGTGATTATGTGCCATGGCCAGGTTATCCTTTAAGATTTGGAGAACTTGTTGTTGATTCTCAATGTGACCTTCCACTGCTTGAACCTTGGATTTTTCTTTTAGAGAAGAAGTGATGTAAGGAGGGTGGTATCCATAAAGTGCCATAAATGGTGTCATTTTTGTTGCAGTATGAAAGGAAGTGTTATACCACCATTCTGCCAAGGGTAACCATTTGAACCATTGTGTTTGTTT
>ML778498.1:118930-164091 GCA_009831015.1 Picea engelmannii
AGGAGACTAGGAGGTATAATTACAACTAATGGCCTAAAGACAACATAAATAAAATAACATTACTAATATAATATGCCCCAATTAAGGGGTAATGAGCCAATATTAGAGCTTAACACAACATCATCGCCAAATAGACCATATACTCATTTAATGAAGCTATGGTGTAGATACCATGAGTGTCAGCTCTGAATTTTTCTTCGTTTCTCCACCAGTCTTTGATTATGCTAGGATACGTTTGGTTTGACTCAAAACATTCTTTCCTTTTAAAATCATTCACAAAATCTTTATTATAACTATACTTGGGACTGGGGGACAATTTATACATTAATTGTATATGCTCTGGTCTGAAAGAGCCAATGACGACCCCTCGACTGTCCAGAATGATTATCGCCTGCACATCTATTTGCTCTAAGGCCCAACTGATCATGTCGTTATAATTCATGAGTTGCGGCTGTGTAGCCACTTTGTGAATTTCTGACTCCGCTATGTCTCGGAGCTTGTTGTCGATATCATGAGGGAAATTTTTAATTTCATAATCCAGAGTTTCGAAAATTTTCCTCCAGGATTTTATGGAATCGATGGCATGCAGTATTGTATCAGATACAACGTCTCGATATGGACTTGATCTTTATGCAAATTCTTCTCTTTTCTTAGGTTCTTTCTTAGGTGCCATGATAATTGCACTGGACCAGAAACCTGTTTAAAGAGGAAATGTGTGTAAAAACTGGATAACTATGATTTACTACAGATGTAAAAGATAAAAATGAAGTTCGAAGCACAAGACCTTTATTACCCCTTAATTTGTGTTATAACAAGTGTACTTACATAGGTGATAAAAAAATAATGCTTTAATGGAAAGATATGCCTGGAGATACGCTTTCACGTCAAAAAATATCTCCATTTATCTGTTATTAATACCACCGTATATCGACAATTTCAAAACTGAAGTTTCGAAAATCGCTGCCTTCTTCAATTCCTGAAATGCAAAAATAAACTTAGTTATCACAAATCATGTTTTGAAAATAAATTAACCTTAATCTTAAAATTTGTTTAAAGAAAACATGACTTCGCATTTCAGAATTTCGGGGATCCTGTTGTTAGGAGATATGTCACAAGCAAACCCTGGATCGCGAAATGGAGATGGGATTAGTGAGGCATTAATCATTCGTATTAATACTTTAATTAATCAAGATTAATGATTAATTACCTTTTCACTTGTTTTTAATTTTTCGGAAGATCGGGGATTGAGAATTCGAAGGTTAAGAATTCGAAAACGTTTTAGTAGAAAGAAACCCAAAACGCGAAAAAAAATAAGGGAAAGATGATTGCGTTTAAGAGTTTAATTAGTTACAGATTAAAGGATACTTTGTGGAGAGTGATGGAAAATGTAACAATTATTTCTTCCCCCCCCCGCCCTTTTTTTTAATTTTTTAATAAGTTAAACAGTTTCAAGACTTCGACACCGGGAAAAAGGGGTGATTGAAGATCATACGTCAAGAAAATATGTTACACATCAAAATTACTCACTTCAGTAGTGTCACAAGTGTCATTAATACAAGTGTTGCGAGTGTCGCATTTTGGCCACAAGTGTCGCAAGTGTCAGAAAAATCATATTTCCATAATGCCTATGTCGTGCCTATAATGACATAAGAAATACACTTGAAACACCTCAAACAATTGATTTGGAAGAAGAGGAATAGGTTAACAGACTTTATGAACCTCTTTCCATTTGAAAGAACCACTAAAAATTGAGTTTCAGAGAGGAGCGCTCCCCTATACACTGTTAGGGGGTGCTATAACACTCTGTACACCCTTTTGGGGGAGTGCTATAACACCAACGCTTGATTTCCTTCTCTTAGGGAGCACTATAACGCTCTGATGCCCCTTTTGTAGGAGCGCTACCTATTCTGGGTGAAAATTGGTTTGTTGAGAAGAATGAGGGAAATATCCCCTCAATATCTAAAGGCAGTTGGATTTGAATCCTTGGTCAAGCCATGATCTTAGGG
This sequence comes from Picea engelmannii, assembly GCA_009831015.1. NCBI lineage: Eukaryota > Viridiplantae > Streptophyta > Pinopsida > Pinales > Pinaceae > Picea > Picea engelmannii. Next base: position 120,937 of record ML778498.1, read on the forward strand.
AAGATCCATAACTGAAGGGGGAAAATCCTCAACTTACCCCAAAGATATCTCAAGTGGTTGGGCCTCTCTAAACCTATATAAAGAGGCCTTCTCATGGTGAAAGGGGGGAAAGAAGTTTAGAGATACCAAATTTATGATCTCATGAGAAGTGGAGGAGAATAATCAGTGAAGCTATTGTCATTCTGATCATGGAGCTTTTGAGCAAGGGTTGGACAAGGAGAACTTGATGAAGCTTCTACACTCACATCTATGGTTGTAAGTTTTCTTCATTGTTGTTCTCATTAATATAATATGCTTGGCATGTTTCTTTCAAGTTTGTGTTTGATCTCACATGAACTTGTCTCTAGTAAATAGATCTATTTCAAACTAATCTCAGTAGAGTAGGAAGCTGGTTGTATCTTTGTTTGTCTATAGGGCTTATCTAGGAGTTCAATATTGGTGCTCAACTTGGACTGTGCAGGGACAAACACTAGTAAAAAGATACTTCTTTTCTCCTTCCTCCTCACACATTAGTTTATGTAGATCTAAAAGGAAGTCAGTGTCCATGTTAAGTACCTTCTGTCTTAGAGTTAAGAGTCTATCTCTCAACAGGAGATCTACCTGTCCGTAGGGATATTTTCCTACAAAAAAAGCCAAATATTGAAACCTGAAAAGGAGCGAAAGACTCTCACTCCCTTTTTTTGGACTAACGGTGGCTCCATGACTTAGGAAAAGATGAAGCTTCAGTTTTAAGAGGTGGAAAAATTAAATTTCATGTCAACATTAGGCTCCATCTAGGGATCTCGTCTCCTTGTGGGATGAGAAGAACATGTAGACCAAATTCCTTCATTGCTTAATGGAGTTAATGATTTATTTCTAAACAACAGATCAAGAGAAAAACTGAACAAGATTAGGGTCTCAACGTTAACCTTGAAAAACTCTTCAAAACAAAAAATTATGACTATCTCGAGTGGGTTTTCAATAGATTTCTTTTCTTGAAACTGATCTCAAATATGTGTAAGATAATCCAAACCAAATTAACCATCTTATCAGGTTTCATGTGATTCTGTTTTCATCAAGGCAAGTATTTTCGTTGTGTCTGGTAAGAAGATTCTAGAAACCTATGATAAAATTCAGCCGAAAAGAAGAGAAATTACCAGAGCATCTTGTATCTCATGTATAACAACTTTTATCATATATGAGGATATTGCTTCACTACCAGTGAGCCTTTTCAGTACCCCGGTGAATTTATCTGACTTTCTTCATTGAATTTCCTTTCACCACTTCATTATTTCCAAGCATTTAAATGCTAAGATGAGGGCAATCAATATAATGAATTTCCTTTCTTGATCTCTTTGAACTAGATGGGGGCAATCAATTAATGAATTTCCTTTCACCATCTTTCTGTATTCATTTTTTATTTTTTTGAAGTGGGGGAAATCAATGAGTATATAATACACTTAGGAATATATCTTTTCGAAAAAGTCTTTTAAAAAAGAAAAAAAAAGAAGAACAAGAGGATTTCATACCTTTATTAACTCCTATATTTCCAGCCCAAAGATTACTCGTTCATTACCTTTTTCATTGTGAGATACTTGATAGGAATAACTGCATATGTCACCTTTAAGTACCTCAAGTCCATTTTTTCGTGAGAAACTTTCCCTGCGAATAACATAACATTGTAATCATTAGGAAATGTCATGAAAGAATTTTTTATTTTTATTTTTTTACAAAAAGCATGAAAACAGACCGGTATGTACAATGAGAATTCAGAAACATGTTATTGCATGAAGTGTTTAAGATGCCACCCATTTACAGGGTCATTGAGAATGTCTCCATCCAGGTTTTCTAATAAGAAAGCATTTTTTCCTTCAAAGGCTGAAATTCTGTATGGGCCAGACCAGATCGGATCGATTTTGCCATGTTTTCCAACGTCTTCTTTCTTGGCTTCCCATTTTAATACCAAATCACCAGGGAGGAATTGTCTATCTTTAGCTTTCTGATCGAATAAAGCCTTCACTTTATCCTGATATCTTTGCAACCTTTCGTTTACTTCTGCCCTATTTTGTTGAACTTCGACCAACTGATTTATACTTCTGGTAATGTTGTTGGGTTCTTCATTTGAATCTTGCCAGAGTTTCATTACTGGCAGAGCAATATTTATTGGTAAAATGACATTAGTGCCATATACCATATAGAAAGGGGAAATTCCTATTGATATTTTAGTACTTATTCCGTTGGCCCATAGAGCATATTTTAAATGGGTATGCCATGCTTTCTTGTTTTCGGTCAAAACCTTTTTTATCACGGTAATTAGGATTTTGTTAGATGATTCAACCAGACCATTACCTTGCTGTGGAGTGTCCCAGTACAATGTTATATTTTTGGAAAAAATTAATCAAGGCCATTGACTTAAATGCTTGCACATTATCAGTGACTATCTTGTGAGGACACCCAAACCTGGATAAAATATTATCTTCCAAAAAACTGATTACTACAGAATTAGTTGCATTTCTTGTGGGTATAGCTTCCACTCATTTAGTGAAATAATGAGTAGTAGTTAGGATCCATTTGTGTTGCGCGCTAGAGTGTGGATGAATTTCTCCAATGAAACCAAGTCCCCATTACTAAAATGGGGCTTCCATTTTAACTGGAATAAGGGGCAAAGTTGGGACCATTTGTTTGTCTGCGAACAACTGACAAGGGACACAATTTTGGATTTTAGTGTTTACCTCTGTGAACAATTTGGGCCAGTAGTATCCAACTCTTAAGATTTTATAACCTGTTTCTCACCAGACATGACGTCCTCCACACACTTCGACATGGAATTGATCCATAACCCGTTCAGTTTTAGTTTCGACTAAACACCTCAATAGAAAACCCAAGGGGTCTTTCCAATACAACTTAGCATCTATGATACAATATTTAAAGAATGTAACTTTAGCGTCCTAGCTTTAGATGGGGTTAACTCACTGGGAAATTGAAGTGTAAGTAGGTAATAGATGATGTCACGATACCAGGCCGAAGTAGAAAAATTTTCTTGAATTTCGGTTGTAGGTGCAGTGATATTGAACCCATCTATTTCCAGAAATTCCTCATTCTCTTGCAGCTGGTTTATCCCAAGTTCTTTTAAATTCGAATCGACAAGTAATTTGGCCAAACCCTGACCTTTGATAATTTTAGTTGGTTTGACTTCTAGGTCAAACTCCTGGATCTTAGCTAACCACCTACCTCTTCTTTCATCGCTGTCTGGTTGCACCAGGATATCTTTAACAGAGCTAGAGGGTACATAAGCAATGATCTTTCAGTGCAAAACGTAAGTTCTGAAAGCCTTGATAGCTTTCACCGTTGCATAGCCCTGTTTCTGCAATATATCATACTTTAACTCAACATCCCTGAGACTCTTGCTAAAAAATGCAATAGGTCTCTCAAAACTTTCCTCGTTTTTCTGTAACAATACAACTACGATAGTATGTTCCGAAGGAAAAGAAAAAATCAAAAACTCTTTTTTGTAATCTAGGCTTGCCAAGACCGGTGCTTCGCTTATTACTTTATCGATGCGTTGAAATGATGCTTTGGCCTCGCTGGTCCATCTCACCTCACTGTCTTTTTTGAGCATATCTGTTATTGATTTTACAATCTCAGTGAAGTTAGGGATGAATCTCCTCAAGACATTTATTTTTCCTAAAAAAGATTGAATTTCTTTTACATTTCTAGGAAAATTTATAGTATCTATTACCTCAACCCTTTTTAGATCAATTTTAATTCCATCTTTAGACACGATATGACCCAAGAGTTTAACTTCTTGCATTGCGAAATGAGAATTCTTCGAATTGAGTGACAAACCAATATTTTGGCATTTGTCAAAAGTTTGTTTAAGGTGAATTAGATGTTTTGCATCAGATTTAGAGAACACAGTCAAGTCATCAAGATAGATGACAATGAACTTATCTCTTTCACCCACAAAAGCGATATCCATAACTAGCTGAAAAGTTGCCCCTGCATTCATCAAACCAAAAGGCATTTTATCATACATAAAAGTACCCCAAAGGGTAGTGAAAGTAGTTTTTTCTTTATCGTCCTGATGTATCGCGATCTGATTGTAACCTGAAAAACCATCAATCATAGACATTTTGTTAGCTCCAACTACTTTTTCTAAAATGTGATCCATCTTAGGTAAGGGGTAATTGTCTTTGAGTGACGATCGATTCAGGTTTCTGAAATTGACACACAATCTGATCTCCCTGGTTTTCTTTCTCACTAGGTCTAAATTAGCTACCCACTCAGTGTATCTCAGTGGAACTATGATTTTAGCATCCAAGATTTTTTTGACTTCTGTTTCTATCACTGGTAATAGGATAGGGTTAATCTGCTCGAGTTTCTGCCTAAAAGGTTTGACGCCTGGCTTTAATGGGATTTTATGTTCCATGATAGTCATATCATAAGTTATCAATTCATCGTAAGACCATGCAAAAAAATCTTTGTATTTTTTAATCAACTCAACATATTTACTCTTGATTTCGGGAGATAGGTACCTAGATACTTTAACTAATCTAGGAGTTTCTTTGGTACCTATATTGCAATATTCAACCTCCTATGGCTGAGGCTATAAGGTAGTCTTCAGAGGGATGTCATCATGATTAAACAACCTTTCTAAGGGAATCAGGCTCTTGGGTATCTGATTATTTTTTAAAACAAGCATACAGTGATTTCCGATTTTATCCTAGAACTCTTGGGGGTCTTCCTATTCCTACATGATCCAAAAAGGATCATGTTGGTTTTCTTGGTCAGGATGCGTTTCGGTGAACTCGTCTACTATTTGTAAAAAAATTTGGAGTTGTTCATCATCCTCAAAGACTTTCCATTGTTGTAAGTTATTGGGTATGGAAGGTCTATGTCTCATTTGTGTATGATATTTTAGTTTAAAAGTAGTAGGAGGTGCGAAAGTCGAAGCATCTTTGGCTAAAGCATTCACCTGTTGATTTTCTACTCTCGAAATGAAGTGAATATTAACAGAGGAGAATTTTTTTTTGATTAGGTCCCAAGCACAATTTCGATATGACCTTAACCTAGGATGTTTAGCTTGGTACTAGCGATTAACCTGTTTCACGATCAATTCTGCATCACCAAAAACTTCCAAGTTTTTAATTTTCATTCTCATAGCGGCCTCTAAACCTAATACTAGAGCTTCGTAATCACGTACGTTATTAGTGTGGTCAATGTTCCACTGCAGCCTATAAAAGAAAGGGATAACGAATTGGTTATCAGGTGCCACAAAAATTACTCCAGCCCCAACTTTAAGATAAGATGAGACACCGTCAAAAAATATTTTCCAAACACCGGTGCTATATACATCCTGTTCTATTTGTTCTTTTTCTTTTTTATTTCTTGTACAAGTTTCTTCTATACATGCATCAACATCATCATCTAAAGATAATATACAATTACCTAAATCCTGATCAACAATATATATGGGGTAATTATCTGGGCTGAGAGGATCACTAACTATAAACGCTAGCCTAGTTTACCTGTACAAATGCGTGAACTATCCTCCGAAAATTGGAATTGTTGCGTACGTCATATCAAGTTGAATGGAACCTCCAAGTTTAGCACCCTAGGACCGGGACAAGAGCATGACATATTTTAGGGGTATATCTGCGACAACCACATCCATTAAAGCGCTTTTTGTAGGCACCTGTGCAAGGTTTACGACTAATTCTTTTATCATGCCTACACACTTGACTTTCCTTGAGTCAAATGAATATAAATCTCCATAAGGCCTGGTGATTTCAAGGCTGAGTATATCCATGATTGCTTTAGGCATCACATTATGAGAGGCCCCGGAATCTAACATGCAGTTATGGAGAAGATGGTCGAAAAGAGTCAAAGTGATGTAGAAAGGGGCAATAGTGTCTCTGGAACCTTGGAAGTGTGGGTCGAAAATTATGTTAGGCTTATCATCTTCTAAGTTAATAACATTGACCTGACTCTCATTTTCTGAAAAATTAATCATGTTTGCAATTTTTTTTCGATATATTAGGTTTTTGGCCAGTTCGACAAGGGGAATAGGGATTTTGATGTTACTTATTTCATTCTCTAGATTAAAACTTCCAATGGTTTTGTCGTTTTCCATGATTTGAGTCTCCAAAACTTTCTTTTCATCCTTCCTTGGTTGAGGGACCTTTGCTTCGGTAACAAGAGTGTCAAGTTTTTGTGTGATTAAGGGTGGTGTTTTTGCTGTATTTGTTTTAATAGATTGTATGTTGGCGATCTTAGTCCCCTCAGTCTGTTTTTCTGTGATTTTTGAGGCTGTTTCATTAGTTTCGACCCTCGGCAATATTTTTTTAACTGGGATGGTTGTGGAAACCCTGTTTCTAGATCTTAGGTTGTATTTCTGGTGGAGCTCGGCCATTATACCATCCGTTATTCCCTGATAGGTTGAATCTTTTGAAACACTGTTGTTCTTGTTACTCTCAGTCCCATACTCTGTAGTCAAATAATTTTCGTAATCATGTCTTGTTATATAAGGTTGTAAGAAGTCATCTCCAAGATTGTTCATATCCCCTTCTTATTCTTGGAAATATTCCATATCTTGTCCTCCTATAAAGTTTTCACTTTTAAAAGGGGCTTGGAATTTTTTGATCTTCATTCTTAATTTGTTTTTGGTGGTTTTGAGGATTTGGGTTTTTCCTAAACTCCTTTCTAGGGTAATGTTCATTCTTAGCTTGATCTTGTTCCATCCTCGATATTTTATTTGACACTTCTTTGATGATTCTAGCCATATCATCCATTTTTTCTTCTGAAGATCTTCCTGATCCAGAGGGTCCTCCTTGCTCCTTGTATCTCCTGATTTCTTTGTTTCCAGTTTCAAATTTGGTTTTCAGCTTCCTTGATGCCATCATGTTAGATTCGATTTTCGATTTCCAAGGCATCATCTTTCATCTTGGTAAGATCAACTGATCTTCTCTCCCTTAATAAAAGGGCGAAGTTGGGGTCAAAAGCTCCAACGGAAGTCACTTTCACCACAGGTTGTGAGGGTTTGACCTCGGTTGGGATCTTATTGTATAATTTATTGAATTGTTGGGTGAACTTAGGGACTGATTGATAGTTTTTCTTTTGAAGGTCCCCGAATTTGGTTAGATAATAAAGCCGGTCTTTCCGCTCACCCCACTCTCTGATAAAAGCATTTTCAAGTTCATCATATGATGGTATAGATCCGCCTGCTAGGCCTCGAAACCAGGTTCTTACTTTCCCTTCAAATGTTTGCACCAAGAGTCTGGAGTAAAAATCATCATGTTCCAACCCAAGAATGTCACCGAACTAATCGAAAAAATTAATATGTTCAACTGTCATTAAATTTCCTTCTCCCATGAACTTGGGCAGGTTTTTCATGTAATTTTCTGTTAAATTGTGGAGAGGAACTGCTAAAACCAGAGGATCATATCTTCCAACAACCTTTGCAAATATCCGAGGAGGCAATACTTGGTTGTCTGCTCCTCCTCTTGGACCACCTACGGTAGCACCTCCTTCCCCACCTCCTCTAGCCGCGGCCATTGTGGATTTAGTAGTTAAAGTTTGGGGGTTATGAGGAAGGGTTTCAAGAAATCGGTTATCGATGGGGAGGAAACTTGAGAAAAAGGAGCTTAGGGAATGAGGGCTGGTTCCTTCAGAATCATAGCATGAAAATATAGGGGAATCAATAGAAGTCAAGTCGAGATATATAGGACAATTGTTTGAGTTTGTGGGAAAATGAACCTCGAGGAGAAAGGGAGAGTCAGTCGCAACAGGAAGTGAGGTAGATATTTGTTCTCTATTGTTGTGGGAAATGGATGAGAAAGTTTCGGTCTTAAAAACAGGTAGAACCGAGTTTGATTTAGGGGTCAAAACTTTATCAACGGAGTATTCCCTGTAAGGGGGTGGACTACTTGATTCACTGTGTTGATCTTCAAAGTCAAACTATCTAAATTTAGGTTGATAATTTTTATTTGCCAATGAGGCAGTCTGCTGAAAGTATCTTTTCGATTTTAGAATTTTTTCTGGGTAAGAAAAAAGGAAAAATTTGCTTGGTGTCTAGATTCTTCTTGGTGTTATTTTGGTTACGATCCAGTTTAAACAATGTGGAGTCACCAAGTGAAAGATAAAGGTAGCCTTAGAAGGTTTTCAAACTTTGTTCACTATCAAAGAAGGAAAATGTCAATGTCATTCTTCCCAGGGAAAAAGCTTCGTTACTCTGCTCCTAGCAACGACGCCAAAAAGATGTTGTTCCTGAGTTTATACTTTAAGGCTCTAAAGTATACTATCAAGGCATCTGAAATGATAGAGGAAGTAGAGGATAGGAAAAATATGATTTAAAGGTGAGGACTATAATTGGTTTCTCAACTGTCTCTATAGAAATTCCCAGTTTTCCTGAATGTTGATATCTCTCTCAATTGCAGCCCACGAATGTTCTAATTCAACCTGGTTATTTTCTATTTGTAAGATAGTGTTAAATAAATTTAGAGTGATGTTGGTTTGATCTGAGAGACCGGGTTCGATGTTAGGCTGCCTTGTAACTGGTATTTTCATGAAGGATAAAGGTAAAGGAGATATGATTCCGTGTTTTCTTTTTAGGCTTCGTTATCTCTATTTCACAATGTAAAGAGAATGATTTTAAAACACTAACTATAAAAAAGGCTAGACCAAAGGCCATTTCTTGTATCTGAGTTAAATTTAAAGGAAAGGAAACATGCATGAGATAATGAAGAACATTAAGCTATTAACAAGGTGACACATATATTTTAAGAGGAATCTCACGTTGTAATAGAAGACAATGAAACAAGAAAAATGTTAATGAAGTATATGATATTGAAATCTAAACATTTACAGGTCTTGTATCTGTTGGTAACCGATACAGAGGAAAAACTATAAATGATTTAAATAACAAAAAATAATAATTTCTACAGTAGAGGTCGAACTAAAATGTAGCCAAACATTCATCAACTAGATATATGAAAGAAAAGATGAAAAGACTGGGGAACACATAACTCAGACTGGACAATATCTGGAATCTTCAATCTGCATTTCTATTAATTCAGAGACTCTTGGAAATTACTTCATCGCAATGCCTTTTTAGAGAAATAAAAAAACCCGATTTTAGTCTTCTAGCCTTGTATTTATACAAGGTCATCCATGCTTGATGATTAGTAATTTCCTACCTTTTAGGAGAAAAATAGTTACAAAATTGCAACCTTAACCATTGCATGATTAAATTTTGTTTGTCTATCATTTAAATAGTATAATATTTTCAAATGATACTTCACTGTTTAGTTGAAGTCTCTCCCTCCTTCGATGCTATACATTCAATACATTTCTCTAGGAAATGAACAAAATTTTTGGGAGGTGTTGGAAGATCCCTAGTTTCAAAAAGATAAAAATTTCTTTGGACCTTGGGAAACTGGTCTTCAAAACTTTTATCAACAAACTTGATCACTTGCAACTTTAAATTGGGCTGTACCAACCATCTATCTATTAAATTCCCATCGATTTCTTTCAACTGTGAAATTTCCGCCTGAATCTCCTTCAAGATTTCTTTGTAGTTCAACTGTTGTTTCACAATGTTTATGTGTCCCAATGTCTCAGAGAAATCACTTCTTTCAATTCCTAATGCTTGCTTATTCAAAGAATCAAATACTCCCTCACAGTCGTCTTTGATTTCTTTGACTATCTTCTTGTTTTCAGATATCTTTGTTTCCCATACCTTGAGCATGATGTCTCCTCTTATCTGTTTTGTGACAAAAAGCTTTATATTTTTTAATATCTCTATGTTTCTTGAACATGCAACTGCTTTTTGGAAGCTATTTCTTGCTGCTTTAGCCTCCTTTTCCAGTAAAAAAATATTATCAAGGGATTTGCTTACCTCTTGAAAGTAATCTTGGATGATTTCTATTTTGGAGATCAATTTCTATTGCTTGGTTTCTATCTTTGTATGTGCTTCTAGCGAGAGGGTCTGGAAAGCCTTTAAGTCTACAACTCGGCCTTCTGTCAAATTTAACTTAGCTTGTAGATTCTTTACAAGATCTTTTTGCTGAGTAACCTGCACCTAACTTCCTTGTATCCTCTGGTTCATTTCATCCAAGCTTGTTTTGAGTGATTGAATTTCTTTCCTTTCAACAGTTCTGGCATGCTCCTAGATTTTATTTACCTCCTCTCTAATGTTTTTCTCAACATTCTTTAACTGGTCTTGCAATTGAATTATTGTATGGTTACTCTTGTTTATCCTTGTTCTCATGTTTTCCATAGTAAAAAGGTTTGTTGTTGCCATAAATCCCATGGAGCCTGTTATCTCTATAGTGAAATCCTCTTCTTTCAAATTCTAGCCATCTGTCAAGACCCTATGCTTCTTCACCATATCCTTTTCTCTCTCATGTACATCTCCTGTTTTAGAACAACCTTCCTCTTTTTGCTGAAAAAATAATCTGAAGGAGGGATCTCATCTCTTGAAATAGGGGTGAGATCACTAACATATATGGCTCCCATCTATGGGAGTCCAAAGGCAGACTGTAAAGGGGTTATGGAAGTTATGGGACTTCCTAGCTCTGTATATTTTGCTTCTCCTATGGCCTTAGGTATATTTACATCAACTGTAGGTGATAAAGGGGGAGTGGACTTACTGGACTTGGGAAGCGTCTAAGACTTCCTCTCTGTTTCCGTCTCTAGATTTTTTGTCTGCAACGCCTCTTCATTCTGTGAAGGCCTTTCAATTTCCTGTGGAAATTCCTCGGGGTTGACTTTACCCTGTGTTTCTTGTCCGAAACCTGGAGGGGTATCTTCTTGTTCCGGAATAAGGGTGATTGCTTCTCCTTGTAGTACTTTGGGAAGGATGCTCCGTCTATGTTTACGGATGGTCTGAAAACTGTCTTAGAAGTCTGACGATAGTGTCTGTACTCTCTCTAATACCTCCTCATAGGTAGTATTATTTTTGAGCATGTCATCACAAGGGGACTTCTCATGTTCATAAGCCTTCTTATTATAGTGGGCCATGTGTTTTCCTACCAACTAGTAAGGGTCATGCTTCCTATGTTCGATGTCTACCAATTTGACCTCCTCCAGCATTGACACTTCAACTTTGGAATGACCCAAGTTGAGTAGTGAAAATTTCCCAATCTGAACGGGAAAAATTGGCCAAGACTTCTTTTGAACCGTCTTTAGTTCTATCTCAATTCCACCTGTTACTATTTGATGAGCTACCTCCCTACACACTATTCTGTCAGGGAGGAATTTGAGGAGTGCATGTGGAGGGATTGAACATACGAACACTCTGATGGAGGAGAAATTCTCCTCTATAAACCGGTCGGCAACTGAGCTGAGGTTTCCCATGAACAATTTTGAAATGCAGGGTGGTGCACAATCGTACAACATCTGATGTAGTGGTATCACCAAAAAATGACAGATTTCATAAAATGAATCCTTGGCGTTTTCTTCCCAAAGTTTAGAATGATATTTATGAATAGGTTCCGGGTAAGTCGGGTTACAACTTCATAACATCAAAGGGAAAGGAGTTGTGAAGCATGTAGCATCCATGATGTATGCTGACATATAAAAGGATAATGGTTGGCCTTTGGATCTTGCAGTTTGATATTCCATGACTTCCTTCGCTATGTTATTCGATAAAATCTTATCCCAATTGAAGTTGTAACCTTCTGCTGCCATCTTGCAAAAGAGGTACCCATTTTGCAGGGAAATGGGCAGGACTTTTCTTCCCAAAAAGTATGCACAACATCATCGCCACATAGACCATATACTAATGAAGCTGTGGTGTAGATACCATGAGTGTCAGCCCTGAATTTTTCTTTGTTTCTCCACCAGTCTTTGATTATGCCAGGATACGTTTGGTCTGACTCAAAACATTCTTTCCTTTTAAAATCATTCACGAAATCTTTATTATAAATATACTTGGGACTAGGGGACAATTTATACATTACTTGTATATGCTCTGGTCTGAAAGAGCCAATGACGACCCCTCGGCTATCCAGAATGCTTCTCACCTGCATGTTTGTTCGCTCTAAGTCCCAACTGATCATGTTGTTATAAGTCACGAGTCATGGCTGTGTAGCCACTTTGTGACGTTCTGACTCCGCTATGTCTCGGAGCTTGTTGTTGATATCATGAGGGAATTTTTTAGTTTCATTATCGAGAGTTTCAAAAATTTTCCTCCAGGATTTTATGGAATCGATGGCATGCAGTATTGTATCAGATACAACGTCTCCATCTGGACTTGATATTTCTTCAACTTCTTCTCTTTTCTTAGGTTCTTTCTTAGGTGCCATGATAATTGCACTGGACCAGAAACCTGTTTACAGAGGAAATGTGTGAAAAAACTGGATAACTGTGATTTACTACAGATGTAAAAGATAAAAATGAAGTTCGAAGCATAAGACCTTTATTACCCCTTAATTTGTGTTATAACAAGTGTACTTACACAGGTGATAAAAAAATAATGCTTTAATGGAAATATATGCCTGGAGATACGCTTTTGCATCAAAAAATATCTCCATTTATCCATTATTAATACCACCGTATATCGGCGATTTCAAAATTGAAGTTTCGAAAATCGCTGCCTTCTTCAATTCCTGAAATGCGAAAAGCAACTTAGTTATCACAAATCATGTTTTGAAAACAAATTAACCTTAATCTTAAAACTTGTTTAAAGAAAACACGACTTCGCATTTCGGAATTTAGGGGATCCTGTTGTTAGGAGATATGTCACAAGCAAACCCTGTATCACGAAATGGAGATGGGATTAGTGAGGCATTAATCATTCGTATTAATACTTTAATTAATCAAGATTAATGATTAATTACCTTTTTACTTGTTTTTACTTTTTCGGAAGATCGGGGATCGAGAATTCAAAGGTTAAGAATTTGAAAACGTTTTAGTATCTAAAGAAACTTGAAACGCGAAAAAAATAAGGGAAAGATGATTGCATTTAGGAGTTTAATTAGTTACAGATTAAAGGATACTTTTTGGAGAGCTATGGAAAATGTAACAATTATTTCTTCCCGCCCCCCTATTTTTTAAATTTTTAATAAGTTAAACGATTTTGAGACTTCGACACCGGGAAAAAGGGGTGATTGAAGATCACACCTCAAGAAAAGCCGAATATCGAAACCTGCAAAGGAGAGAAAGACCCTGACTCCCTTTTTTTGGACTAAGGGTGGCTCCATGACTTAGGAAACGATGAAGCTTCAGTTTTAAGAGGTGGAAAAATTAAATTTCGTGTCAACATTAGGCTCCATCTGGGGATCTCGTCTCCCTGTGGGATGAGAAGAACATGTAGACCAGATGTCTGCATTGGGTAATGGAGTCAATGATTCATTTCTAAGTAACATATCAAGAGAAAAACTGAACAAGATTAGGGTATCAACATTAACCTTGAAAAAATCTTCAAAACAAAAAATTATGACTATCTCGAGTGGGTTTTCGATAGATTTCTTTTCCTGAAACTGATCTCAAATCTGTGTAAGATAATCCAAAACAAATTAACCATCTTATCAGGTTTCATGTGATTATGTTTTCATCAAGGTAAGTATTTGCATTGTGTCTGGTAAGAAGATTCCAGAAACCTATGATAAAATTCAGCCGAAAAGAAGAGAAATTACCAGAGCATCTTGTATCTCATGTATACCAACTTTGATCAGATATGAGGATATTGCTTCACTGCCAGTGAGACTGTTTAGTACCCCAGTGAAGTTATCTAACTTCCTTCATTGAATTTCCTTTCACCACTTCATTATTTCCAAGCATTTAAATGATAAGATTAGGGCAATCAATATAATGAATTTCCTTTCTTGATCTCTTTGAACTAGATGGGGGCAATCAATTAATGAATTTTCTTTCACCATCTGTCTGTATTCATTTTTTATTTTTTTGAAGTGGGGGAAATCAATGAGTATATAATACACTCAGGAAAATGAAAATAGAAGGTTTTCAAACTTTGTTCACTATCAAAGAAGGAAAATGTCAATGTCATTCTTCCCAAGGAAAAATCTTTGTTACTCTTCTCCCGACAACGACGCCAAAAAGATGTTGTTCTTGAGTTTATAATTTAAGGCTCTAAAGTATACTATCAAGGCATATGAAATGATAGAGGAAGTAGAGGATAGGAAAAATATGATTTAAAGGTGAGGACTATAATTGGTTTCTCAACTGTCTCTGTCGAAATTCCCAGTTTTCTTGAATGTTGATATCTCTCTCAATTGCATCCCATGAACATTCTAATTCAACTCGGTTATTTGTTGTTTGTAAGATAGTGCTAAATAATTTTAGAGCGACATTGGTTTGATATGAAATACTGGGTTCGATGTTAGGCTGCCTTGCAACTAGTATTGTCATGAAGGATAAAGGTAAAGGAGATATAATTCTGTGTTTTCTTTTTAGGCTTCGTTATCTCTATTTCACAATGTAAAGAGAATGATTTTAAAACACTAATTAATAAAAAGGCTAAACCAAAGGCTGTTTCTTGTAACTGAGTTAAATTTAAAGGAAAGGAAACATGCATGAGATAATGAAGAACATTAAGCTATTAACAAGGTGAGGCATCAATTTTAAGAGGAATATCACGTTGTAATAGAAGAAAATGAAACAAGAAAATTGTTAATGAAGTATATGATATTGAAATCTAAACATTTACAGTTCTTGTATATGTTGGTAAACTATACAGAGGAAAAACTATAAATGATTTAAATAACAAAAAATAATAATTTCTACAATAGAGGTCATACTAAAATGTAGCCAAAAATTCATCAACTAGATATATGAAAGAAAAGATGAAAAGACATGGGAAATCATAACTCAGACTGGACAATATCTAGAATCTTCAATCTACATTTCTATTAATTTAGAGTCTCTTGGAAATTTCTTCGTCACAATGCATTTTTAGAGAAATTAAAAAGCCTGATTTTAGTCTTCTATCCTTGTATTTATACAAGGTCATCCATGCTTGATGATCAGTAATTTCCTACCTTTTAGGAGAAAAATAGTTACAAAACTGCAACCTTAACCATTGCATGGTTAAATTTTGTTTGTCTATCATTTCAATAGTATAAGATTTTCAAACGATACTTCACTATTTAGTTGAAGTCTCTCCCTCCTTTGATGCTATACATCCAATACATTTCTCTAGGAAATGAACAAAATTTCTGGGAGGTGTTGGAAGATCCTTAGTTTCAAAAAGATAAAACTTTCTTTGGACCTTGGGAAATTGGTCTTCAAAAATTTATCGGAAAAATTTATCACTTGCAACTTTAAATTGGGTTGTACCAACCATCTGTCTATTAATTTCACATCGATTTCTTTCAACTCTAAGATTTCCGCCTGAATCTCCTTCAAGATTTCTTTGTAGTTCAACTGCTATTTCACAATGTTTATGTGTCCCAGTGTCTCAGAGGAATAACTTCTTTCAATACCTAACGCTTGCTTTTCCAAAGAATCAAATATTCCCTCACATTCGTCTTTGATTTCTTTGACTATCTTCTTGTTTTAGGATATGTTTGTTTCCCATACCTTAAGCATGATGTCTCCTCTTATCTGTTCTATGATAGAAATCTTTATATTTTTTGACATCTCTATGTTTCCTGAACATGCAACTGCTTTCTGGAAGGTATTTCTTGTTGCTTTAGCCTCTTTTTCTAGTAAAATAATATTACCAAAGGATTTGCTTACCTCTTGAAAGTAATTTTGGATGCTTTCTATTTTGGAGATCAATTTCTGTTGCTCGGCTTCTATCTTTGTATGTGCTTCCAGTGAGAGGGTTTGGAAATCCTTTAAGTCTACAACTCGACCTTCTATCAAATTTAACTTAGCCTATAGCTGCTTTACAATATCTTTTTGCTGAGTAACCTACACCTGAATTGCTTGTATGCTCTGGTTCATTTCATCCCAGCTTGTTTTGAGTGATTGAATTTCTTGCCTTTCAACAGTTTTGGCCTGCTCCTAGCTTTTATTTACCTCCTCTCTAATGTTTTTCTCAAAATTCTTTAACCGGTCTTGCAATTGAATTATTGTATGGTTACTCTCATTTATCCTTGTTCTCATGTTTTCCACAGTAAAAAGGTTTGTTGTTGCCATGTCTCCCATGGATCCTGTTATCTCTATAGTGAAATCCTCTTCTTTCAAATTCTGGCCATCTATCAAGACCCTATTCTTCTTCACCGTACCCTTTTCTCTCATGTACATCTCCTATTTTAGAAAAGCCTTCCTCTTTTTGCTGAAAAAATAATCTGAAGGAGGGATCTCATCTCTGGAAATAGGGGTGAGATCACTAACATATATGGCTCCCATCTGTGGGATTCCAAAGGTGGACTGTAAAGGGGTTCAGGAAGTTATGGGACTTCCTAGCTCTATAGATCTTGTTTCTCCTATGGCCTTAGGTATATTTACATCAACTGCAGGTGATAAAGGTAGAGTGGTATTACTGGACTCGAGAAGCATCTCAGACTTCCTCTATGTTTCTGTGTTTGGATTTTTTTGTCTATAAGGCCTCTTCATTCTATGAAGGCCTTTCAGTTTCGTGTGGAAATTACTCGGGGTTGAA
Organism: Picea engelmannii; assembly: GCA_009831015.1. Classification (NCBI taxonomy): domain Eukaryota; kingdom Viridiplantae; phylum Streptophyta; class Pinopsida; order Pinales; family Pinaceae; genus Picea; species Picea engelmannii. The sequence goes on from ML778498.1 coordinate 137,486, forward strand.
TTTACCCTGTGTTTCTTGTCCAAAACCTGGAGGGGTATCTTCTTGTTCCTTAAGAAGGGTGATTGCTTCTCCTTGTAGTACTTTGGGCAGGCCACTTCGTCTATGTTTCTAGAAGGTCTAAACAATGGCTTGCAAGTTTGACAACAGTGTTTGTACTCTCTCTAATACCTCCTCATAGGTAGTAGTACCTTTGAACATGTCATCACAAGGGGACTTATCATGTTCATAAGCCTTCATATTACAGTGGGCCATGTGTTTTCCCACAAAATGGTATGGGTTATGCTTTCTGTGTTCGATGTCTACCAATTTGACCTCCTCCAACGTTGATGCTTCAACTTTTGAATGACCCAATTTGAGTAGTGAAAATTTCCCAATCTGAATGGGAAAAACCAGCCAAGACTTATTTTGAGCCGTCTTTAGTTCTATCACAATTCTACCTATTACTATTTGATGAGCTACCTCCTTTCACACCAGTCTGTCAGGGAGGAATTTTGGGAGTGCATGTGGAGGGATTGAACATACAAACACTCTGATGTAGGAGAAATTCTCCTCTATAAACCAGTCGGCAACTGCTCTGAGGTTTCCCATGACCAATTTTGAAATGCAGGGTGGTGCACAATCGTACAACATCAGATGTAGTGGTATCACCACAAAATGACAGATTTCATAAAATGAATCCTTGGCATTTTCTTCCCAAAGTTTAGAATGATATTCATGAATAGGTTCCGGGTAAGTTGGGTTCCAACTCCAATTCATCAAAGGGAAAGGAGTTGTGAAGCATATAGCATCCATGATGTATGTTGACATATAAAAGGCTACTGGTCGGCCTTCATATCTTGCAATATGATATTCCATGACCTCCTTCACTATGTTATCGGATAAAATCTTATCCCAATTGAAGCTGTAACCTTCTGCTGCCTCGTGCAAAAGAGGTACCCATTCTGCAGGGAAATGGGAAGGACTTTTCTTCCCGAAAAGTCTGCAAAACATCATCACCACATAGACCATATACTCATTTAATGAAGTTGTGGCATAGATACCATGAGTGTCAGCCCTGAATTTTACTTCGTTTCTCCACCAGTCTTTGATTATGCCAGGTTACGTTTGGTTTGACTCAAAACATTTTTTTCTTTGAAAATCATTCACAAAATCTTTATTATAAATATACATGGGATTGGGGGACAGTTTATACATTACTTGTATATGCTCTGGTCTGAAAGAGCTAGTGACGACCCCTTAGCTGTCCAGAATGCTTCTCGTCTGGACGTCTATTCGCTCTAAGTCTCAACTGATCATGTCGTTATAAGTCATGAGTCGCAGCTGTGTAGCCACTTTGTGAAGTTTTGATTCCTCTATGTCTCGTAGCTTGTTGTCGGTATCATGAGGGAAATTTTTAATTTCATAATCCAGAGTTTAAAAAAATTGCCTCCAGGATTTTATGGAATCGATGGCATACAGTATTGTATCAGATACAACGTCTCCATTTGGACTCAATCTTTTTGCAAGTTCTTCACTTTTCTTGAGTTCTTTCTTAGTTTCCATGATAATTGCACTGGACCATAAACTTGTTTACAAAGGAAATGTGTGTAAAAACTAGATAACTGTGATTTACTACAGATGTAAAAGACAAAAATAAAGTTCAAAGAACAAGACCTTTATTACCCCTTAATTTGTGTTATAACAAGTGTACTTACATAGGCAATAAAAAATTAATGATTTAATTGAAAGATATGCCTGGAGATATGCTTTCGTGTCAAAAAATATCTCCACTTATTTGTTATTAATACCACCGTATATCAGCGATTTCAAAACTGACGTTTCAAAAATCGTTGCCTTCTTCAATTCCCAAAATGCAAAAAGCAGCTTAGTTATCATGTTTTGAAAATAAATTAACCTTAATCTTAAAATTTGTTTAAAGAAAACACGACTTCGCATTTCAGAATTTTGGGGATCTTGTTGTCAGGAGATATGTCACAAGCAAACCCCGGATTTCGAAATGGCGATGGGATTAGTGAGGCATTAATCATTCCTATTAATACTTTAATAAATCAAGATTAATGATTAATTACCTTTTTACTTGTTTTTACTTTTTTCGGAATATCGAGGATCGAGAATTCGAAGGTTAAGAATTCAAAAACGTTTTAGTAGAAAGAAACCTGAAACTTGAAAGACTCTGACTCCCTTTTTTTGGACTAAGGGAAGATCCATGACTTAGGAAAAGATGAAGCTTCAGTTTTAAGAGGTGAAAAAATTAAACTTCGTGTCAATAGATAGAAATTCTACCTTCTGCATGAGAAGAATAATTATGCAATTGAAAATACTTTCTCATGCCCAGCAACCATGTTTCTTCATCTTCATCCTTCTTGTTCTCTCCATCAAATGTAGGAGGTTTGATTTTTTTCATTTCTCCTCGTAGCTCATCCACCCCAGACCTCTTATGCCTTCTGATAGGGGATGGACTTGAGCTGCAGATTGCTCTCTTATTGGAATGCCTTGGGGAGTGATGGTGATGTCTGCTAACACTTCTCGCTTTTCTTTTATCATCTGAAGGCTTGTGAATTCCTGATTTTCTTAAGCCACTCTCCTTAACCAAATTATTTTCTATTATGTTAAATCCCTCCAATAACTTCATGTTGAAGTCATCATGCTGCTCCTTGGCTCTCATAAGCCTCTCATTATCAACTTTATAGCTTTGGAAATCCTTCTGCAAATTTTTAATGGTCTCTACCATATTCATGTTTTCATTCCTTTCCTCTTCGTGTCCATTGGAGTTTGTTCCTTCAATGCCCAAATGGACATCCACCCCTCTTCTGTCATCTTGCTGACTGTAATTCCCCTGTGCTTCTTCCATTCCTATGGACTCTACACTGATCTGATATGATCTAGTTGTTGTAAATTCTACAAAACGTGCAGCCAACGAAACTTATCAGGCTAACAATTCAACAATTCATGAAAAATATGAACTATCTTGGTTCAATATATACATCAACATTATCTCATCTGATTTCCTGGTGTTATCACCATGAAAATTCTAGATAAGACCCAAGTCTTGAGAATCATAGACGTGCGGTGCCTTCATAGATACATTTGGGATAAAGACGATTTGTTGAAACCACTTTCGCCAAGACGTGGTATCACGTGCTTCAATATGTCAAAACCCCCACTCGTGGAATGAGAGACGACTAGTCAGATCACCCATTTCACTCGTTCGGTACTTCACAATTGAATGACGCCAACTGAACGCTGCCATGTAATGGACTCAAAAGATAATCATTTAAAATGGATTAGCCAAGCATGGCAACCCAACGCACTTATACGTAGTTTGTTTGCGCTTCATAATTAGGATTTTATAACTACCAATCCTCAAGTATGAAGGCATCTTCTTATCCATAAATGAAGTAATCTCCAAATTTCTCGACTTTCTTCTCTTTGTAAAATCATTTCGGTATCCACAACCTGAGATACATGGACAAGGCTAAATCCAGTGAGACTGGTTATTCATGCAACATGCTAGACTTTCCTGCGAATAAGGAGGAAAGGGTACTTTCTCACATTATAGCTACTAAATTCCACACAGAGTCGGCTATAGACTTGCAGTTGGAAGTCATGCTAAATCCCACTATGAAGGGTTTAATCATCAATAGGCCAGCTACTAAGAAGAAAAGGAGCAAGCGACAGAAGAAGGAGGAATCCACATTTGAAACGACCAAAAGTGTTGGAGAGAATCAACCGGTCTAGTTAGATTCTTTAAAGGAGGAGATTGCTAAGCTGAAATGATTCTTCAACCAAAATTAAGTATGTTTGAGCGAATTTTGGACAACTGGTAGCAGAGGTAAGGAGCACCAGAGATGAAAGGCCTGTTCTTAAATGACCCTTTTACAACAGGATAATTGCTATCATCCCCCTTTTGTAATTTTGGGATTAATACGATTATATAAATGCAGAAGCAGATTATGGACTGTTTATTACAAAATTTTAACTGGTTGTTTTATGAATCTTGTTTTCGTTCATAGTCTGCTTTTCTTGTAAGCTTATATTTCACTTCCATCTGTCTGAATCGAAGGAATATAAAACTCAGAATTCTTTTTAATTAATGCTTTGACGCGGTTGTGTGTTTCTTTTTCCTCCAATATCATGCAAATTAAACTCAGACTTGTCGCCTTCCCAAAAAATTTGCGCGCACTAAAATTCAAACTGTACACCCATATTTATCATGCACAACAACACCACAAGGTAAATCGCATTTCCGCACACCTATTTCCACTATGCATTTCTTCTCCATCACACAAATAACTTGCGTGCACTACTTTTGCGTTGTGTGCCAATATCCACTACGCACAATTTTGGTATCACACACTGATATTCCACATGCATTTCACCCTATGCATTGCACCATGCCAAACTTCAACATGTTCCTTCGTGCACAATAATCTGCGCACACCATTGAATAAACTTTCACGAGACAACTTATACTCATACTATGTGTGCACCAACAAAACTCCTCTGTGTTATGCAATACTTGCACACCCTATGTGCACCTTACTATGTGCGTACTCACCGTGCAAGGTTGAATTCAGTGCATGCATCCGCACACAATATTCTTCGACGCAACGCCACAATTTACCACACACACTTGCACACAAACTATTTTCATGGATGCTCCATGACTTGAAATTTGGTCACTTTGAAGTTACTCTTCTGTGAATATTCACTTCAACTAAACCTCTTTGGCCCATCCAGGCTTAGTGTTGGAACTGAAGCTCTGATACCAATTTGTAACATCCCCCGGCCACCCACAGGCTAGGGAATGCCACTCCAGAAAACTCTCTCATGCTCTGATACCAGTTTGTAACATTCCCAACCTTCAACAGGTCGGGCCATGCTACTCGAGGGAACACTTTCATTCTCTTACTGCGGAACATACGGTAACATACCCACTATTCAACTGAGCTATGCCACATACATTTTCTCTTCAAACTGCATGCAACTTAAACATATACATACAATACTCTTGTGGAAGATTTACATATAAACGTAAACAAAAAATTACATTTTGTAAATATACAATTTCCTACTAAAATAACAGTAACATAGATATGCATCATATACAGGGAAATACCCATAAACATGCAGACAATTATAATCACATATATGATAAACCGTAACATAAGCACAATGCAACATATAATTTTATCATATGATTGCTACTTATCTTGGAAATATTGTCACCAACTGTGTATAGACCATCCACGAACCTCCCAGCCTTAGACTACACTATTCATCACTCTCAAAAGTGAATCACCCCCGAGCTGGGACTGAACTCCACCCAGATAAAGGGGTTCCTATCCAGGCTAAGGTTCATAGACAACAGGAAATAATCCATCTCAGGTGCTCACTCAACTAACATCCTACAGCCTCTCATTCCCCACATGCCTGTCCCACCCAAGGAAGTGTGCCTCTTCTCTACTCAACAATCCCTCGGTTGCCCCACTTCCCTTCCAGGGCTTCAACAACAGGCCAGAAAGGAAGTCTTAGAGAGCTGTAGCTACAGTTTAACACCTTCGGGAATCAATCTCCAACAATTCTCTCGCTCGGGGAATTGCTCATGGGCCTGACAACCCTCCTCTTCAATTTCCCATGGGCCTGACAACCGGCTTTTTCAATCCCGCTCCAAGCTAACCAGGTACACCAACCAGAAAAGGTTATGGAAATAGGTTCATATACAGTGAAATGAATGTTTGAAGGATAATAGACTACATGAATGAAAATGGTCATGGAATCATTGATTGGATAACTAAGTGATGGGAGGAATCATCGTGAAACGCATCGTGAAAGTGATGGTGAGAATGATGGTGAAGTTGTTGGTAATAATCCTCGTGAAAAATGTGACCAAATGAGCTAAGTCCCCATGATATGAATGCATGTCCCCAACTTGACACTTATCATGTTGGAAGCTACTTTGGTCCACTTGTCCCCAACTTTAGAACTTAGGATAAAATAATTATCCATACTTTATGCTTTAGGAAATATTAATATAATATTCCTTTTTGGCTTAAGCTCTCTACCTTAGTCCTTTCCCTTAACTTTTGGCCCTCCCTTTCCCGAACTGGTGAAGTTCAGTCCCCCATCTATTTTATCATGGTCGGTCTACGCACAACGATGTATTTTATATTAATCATGAGACATATACAAAATAGGCGCACTAGCCTTTAACATCTAGGCGCTCTGGCCTAATTCCAAAACATAAGCATCTCATCTTATAATAACTATATCACCAGCCTATAACACATAGTATATACACAAGGCTCATTGACCTCCATACTGTGCGCACTTTATTTACTGTGTGCAGTATCTAGAAATTTTCACACTACATCATTTTACTGCGCAGTTCATGCGCGCACTATGCCATGGAAGGTGCATTACAAAATGATGTCAAAACAACTCACCAGCTTAAGTACACTTACATCACATTTACAATTGGGTTCAACCGAGGGATATTACACCAACCATCGAAGGCCGAGCTAAGCGCCAACATAACACACAACACAAGTCTACACCAAGACCAAACACCAAAGCTTGACATACATCAAGAAACAAGTCACAAGGGAGGAGCCCACAAGGGCATGTGCAGTATGTATCAATGTGCATTGTGACTACCGGTACATATAAACAACATTGTGTTAACTCCCTCCAATGCATCTGGGATATTACCCACGAAAGGAATCTAGAAAAAAATAGTGCCATAGAATTCCATCTGTCCAAATGAATTGTTGCAGCTCAGAGTCGTCAAGGGAAGGATAAAAAAGGTCTATAATATTTAACTGTGAGGATATCATCGATTAGATGTCAAGGAAAAGTGTCGAGGTTGAGCTCACAGGTGTCAAAGGAGAATCCCTGTGTGTGCAGTTGCTAAGAAAGTGTCGAGGTGTCAATCGAGAGACACATCTTCATAGTTTACCAACAACACAATGTTAATGGATCTACATATTTGTGATCTCAAGGTTGTATGCTTTGTTTCACAAGTATGTAAGTTCAACAAATCACTGCTTATGTACAAGCCTTCACATTTAGATTTTGTTATCTCAAATGTTACAACAAAATGGCACTACAAAATTTCCTCCTACAAAATAGAGGCACTACGAAATGTCAAACCCCAAACTCTCCATTGAGGCTATGTCCGTGTAAAAATATAAATGGTTGAATATTACTAATGGAGACGTTTGTGAAACAACTATGATTGAGTGAAGGGATGTGCTTTGCAGGATGAAACCCTCGGTTTCATATAAAAATGTATCAGAATGATTGTAATGGTGTTTTATAGTTTTGTGAAGAGTTGAGTATTGAACTTTGAGCTAGTGAATGAGGATTCAAGTCATTTTTAGGCCAAGTTGTTGACCAACCAACACTCATTATTTATGGAGAATGAGCTGCAATGGTTTACCTTTTTTTTTTCTCTGGGTCGAAGGCCCTTATAAGGAAACATATTGCCTCGATACAAATACATTTTTGGTGTTCCATTACTTCACTTGGTCAAGCTGTCTCATTCATTTGAAACATATTATCTCAGGGTCAAGTTACTTCTATCACTCATTTGCTGAGTGGATCAACTCATTTGAAGACCTGAACTATGCATTGTATCATTGTTGATATATATGTTTCCAAATTGTTATGAGTCTGTTGCTTGATATATAACTGCTGGTAGAGGACAAGTTAAATATTTTCTATATTCAAAGAACATTCGATATCATTCCAGCTCTTTGGGCTTGAAACAAAACCACATTTCCAGGCATAGCATCAACAACCAAGAACACAGATTTCACAACGAGTTTTCCCTGGTTGTTGTGAAATCACACAGTCAACCTATGTAAGAGCTTATTCAGTTGCCAGATGAGATGAGTGTGTCATTTCATCATGAGGATCGAAAGATCGACTATTTTTCCACTAAATTTATGTAATCGATATATGATGTGGTTGTATTAGTTAGTTAAAAATTAAACCCTAAAATATAGGAGTCTGTTGCAATTAGTTATTAATTTGTTGTAACTCCTAAAATTAGAAACATTAAATATTTTGACCCTCTTGAGATGGAATGTAATGTAATCCTATATATGATGAAAGAAAATAAGGTGAAGAGGTTCGAGACATGAGAAAAAATACTTCTTGGACATTGTGTATTCAGTTTTGATGTTGATGTTAATGAAAAACTTTTGAGCAGAAGTACTTGGACATTTTGTCTCAGAGATTCTTGTGTTGTAATCTGTAGTTTGTTTTCTTTGTGAATGTTTTCTATCTTTGTTTATCATGATGTTTATTCCTTTGTTTTGAATGAATGATTATAGATAGAGAATTTATCTTTGATGCTCTTTATCTCACATTCAAATTCCTATTTTAATCTTCTGATATTGTAACATAACTCATCCACTACTAGGTGCTATGTTATAATTGATGTGTTATTTTCTTCTCATCGCCATACTACAACAATTTTGATGACTGGCATATTTCTAGCTACCTAGCCTTTAAAGTGAATTTGTTCATACAAACCAGTTTTGAAAGCCTTGATTTGAGATCTCTTTATTATGACTCCATGCCGAATGGGTGTTTTTCTCAACCCTACCATCAAATTTTGAAAACCTCACTTAATTGAAGATCTAGCCATTGTGCATATCTAATAACCAATATTTTTTGTGGCTGATTTATAATACAGAGTCCCGTCTCGGTTGGAAGGGATAGATTCCAATCTAAAAGTTCTTTTGTGGTTACGTCTGGGTTTTACTTCCACAACCAAGGAAAATTATAGAGTGATAACATTTTGGTGTCGTTGCCGGGGAGTGAAGGTGAAATCTTCCCTGGAAAAGAACGACAAAGATCTAGATCTGATTTCTAATGGTGAATAGAGGTAAGAAACAAATAGCTTGTACATCATTCACCTGATGACTCCATTTTCAAGAATCTAGAGTTCGAAGTTTTCATGGCGACTCCACTGTCCGAAGAATCGGTAGCCTAAAATATTTCTTGGCGACTCCACTAGCTCGAGATGGATTCTCAATATGTAAGGTATGCCCTATGAATCATTCACATATTATTGGTTTTTCAAATCTCCTTCCTTGTATATATTGGCAAAAATATCTGCCAAGATTCAAAGACATAGAAGGAGAAGATGTTGCTCTGCATTTAATTAAAATTCATATGCATGTATGTAAGCTAAAGGTTAAATTTCATGAAGATTGTTTGATGAAGATGTTCATGGCCACCTTGGAGGGAAAATAAAGATCATGGTACGAAAAGCTACCAGTTGCTAGTTTATTCTCTTTACAAGATTTTCATATAGTTTTCTATGAAAAGTACGAAGAACATTATTCCTCTTTTTCACTGTGTGGAAATTGTTGTGAATATTTTGAAATTTTTATGCAACACATGGAAAATGAATTTTGTGATGAAGAATTAATGGATGAAGAAATCAAAGAATTTTATGAAGATTATTATCAACATCAGGAAAATATATCAGATGATAGCTTCCATCACATTCAAGAAAAATCCCAACAAATAGTAGCTTCTCTCTTGGCTGAAAATGAAACTGATCAATGTTTTATTGATGAAAATCATGTTCCATCCTATGAATTTGATGAAAATTTGCAATAGTCTTTCCAGTCTTTATGTAATCAAGAGTATGAGGATAATCATTCATATGTTTCTTCATACCATTCATTTTTTGAGTTTTTATTTCAAGAACAAACTTGTGAAGATCAAAATGAGGTTTTTGTTGAACTGCTTGAAGCAATATCTATGGATATTCATCATGCACATGAGATAGATGTTACTATTCAAGAACATACAATTTTGTTTTAAGATGTTGATGATATGAATGAAGATTTTATTAAACAAAATGCTATCTTTTATTTTGAAAATGATTTTGAGTTTCATAATGAAAATAGAGAGGACATAGGAAAATTCATTCAAGGTTCATAAATATTTACTAAAGTTCATCCAAATGAAAAGTTTAATGAAGTGGAAAAATTATCCATTACACGTGAAGGTTGCTCCCTTCTTTTTGTTGATCATGATGAAAAGGTATCTATTCATGCTTTTGAAGACCCCTTTTCTAGTTTGTTGCAGTCATCAGTGAAGATGGATTTTGCAGTATTTCTGGACTAAGGATATCAGTCTCAGTTGGAGTTTGAGTTGCTATTTTTCGAGTTTTATTTCTACTTAAGGAAAGTGTGAACAAAAAGTAGTCAAGTAATCTTTTGATTTTATGGTTACACTGGAATTTTGAAATCATTTAATATTGTAGTTGTTTTCATCTACTTAGAGTAGAATATATTTTAGTTTACCTTGTATATAATTAAATTTGAAGAAAGTTCAGTTTGCACAGTTTCATAGTAGTTTCATTTTCAAATAAAACAACAGCTTGTGTATTCTTTGAAAGCAATTTAGTTATCTTCAGAGTAGCTTACAAGTATGAGACAGGTACAACTCACAGGGTTCACAATTCAGAATGAAATGTATAGGCATTGGATTTGTGGTTCTTTGTTGCCTCGCAGGGAGGAAAACATCCCCATTGGAGCCTATGTTATCACATATAAATGTTTTATATATTTTTTGTAAAAAAAATATTATTTGGCTTGAGAAAATTTGGTAGGCATGTGTAGTATCCTTTGTCATATTCCAATTTCCAAAAGTTTGGAATCACAATTGTCACCAAAGTCCATTTGTTTAAGGGAAATGTGGAAATTTAAAAAAAAAATGATTTTTAAGAATTTTTATGCTTATGGGTTCTTGCAAGATCTAAGTTATTTTTGGAAAAAATATTGGACATGAGGCCCAATCTCTAAGTATTCAAAACAACCATCAAATCCTGAGCTAAGTGCCAAAATAACACATAACACAAGTCAGAACCAAGACCAAATGCCAAAGCTTGACATACATCAAGAGACAAGTCACAAGGAAGGAGACCATGAGGGCATGTGCACTACGCGTCAATGTGCATTGTAACTACTGGTACATATAAACAACATTGTGTTAAATCCCTCCAGTGCATGTGGGATATTACCCACGACAAGAAGCCAAAACAAAATAGTTCCATAGAATGCCATCTGTCCAAATGAACGGTTGCAAGTCAGAGTTTTCAAGGGAAGGATCACAAAAGTCTATAATATTTACCTGTGAGGATATCGTCAATTGGATGTCAAGAAAAAGTGTCGAGACTGATATCACAGGTGTCAAAGGAGAATCCCTATGCGTGGAAGTGCTAAGAAAGTGTCGAGGTGTCAATCGAGAGACACATCTTCAGATTTTACCAACAACACGATGTTAATGAATCTACATATTTTGGATCTCAAGGTTGTATGTTTTGTTTCAAAATTATGTACGTTCAACAAAGGAATGCTAATGTACAAGCCTTCACATTTAGATTTTGTTGTCTCAAAAGTTGGAACAAAAGGGCATTGCGAAATTTCCTACTACAAAACAGGGGCGCTACGAAATGTCAAACCCCAAACTCTCCATTGAGGCTATGTTTGTGTAAACATAAAAAAGGTTGAATATCAGTAATGAAAACATTTATGAAAAAACTATGATTTAGTGAAGGGATGTTCTTTGCAGGATGAAACCCTCGTTTCATATAAAAAAGTATCATAATGATCGTAATGGTGTTTTATAGTTTTGCGAAGAGTTGAGGTTGATTTTGGAAGTGGAAATTTGATATAGTAACTGAGGATTTTAGTTTCATTTTGAATCCAAGTTGTTTATAGCCCAACACTCATTATTTATGGAGAATGAGCTGCAATGGTTTACCTTTCATTTTTTTTTATTTTTTTGTGGGTCGAAGCCCCTTATAAGGAAGCATATTGCTTGGATGGAAACACATTTTTTGTGTGCCATTACTGAACTTGGTCAAGATGTCTTGTTCAATTGCAGCATACTATCTCAGGGCCGAGTTACTTATATGACTCATTTCCTGAGTGGGTCAACTCATTTGAAGACCTGAACTATGCATTGCATCACTGTTGGTATATATGTTTCCAAATTGTTATGAGTTTGTTGCTCGATATATATCTGCTTGTAGAGGATAAGTTAAATATTTTCTATATTCAAAGAACATTTGATATCATTCCATCTCTTTGGGCTCGAAACAAAACCACATTTCTAGGCATAGCATCAACAATCAAGAATAGAGATTTTGCAGCGAGTTTTCCCTGGTTGTTGCGAAATCACATAGTCATCCTATGTCAGAGCTTATTCAACTACCAGATGAGATGAGTGTGTCATGTCATCATGAGGATCGAAAGATCAACTATTTTTCCACTAAAGTTATATAATTGAAATATGATGTGGTTGTATTAGTTAGTTAAAAATTAAACCCTAAAATAAGGGAGTATGTTGCAATTAGTTATTAATCTATTGTAACTCCTTCTAAAATTAGAAACACTAAATATTTCGACCCTCTTGAGATGGAGTGGAATGTAATCCTATATATGATAAAGGAAACTAAGGTGAAGAGGTTAGAGACTTGAGAAAAAATGCTTCTTGGACATTCTGTATTTAGTTTTAATGTTGATGTTAATGAAACGCTTTTGAGCAGAAGTACTTGGACATTTTGTCTCAGAGATTCTTGTTTTGGTAATATAGAGTTTGTTTTCTTTGTGAATGTTTTTTATATTTGTTAATCATGATGTTTATTCCTCAATTTTGAATGGATGATTATAGATAGATAATTCATCTTCGATTCTATTTATCTCACATTCAACTTCCTATTTTAATCTTCTGATATTGTAAAATCACTCATCCACTGCTACGTGCTCTGTTATAATTGATGTGTTATTTTATTCTCACCACCATACTACAACAATTTTGTTGACTGGCAGATTGCTAGATACCTAGCCTTTAAAGTGCATTTGTTCATATCAACCCATTTTGAAAGCCTTGATTTGAGATCTCTTTATTATGACTCCATGCCCAATGGGTGTTTTTGTCAACCCTAGCATCAAATTTTGAAAACCTCACTTAATTGAAGATCTAGCCTTTGTGCATATCTAATAAGTAGTCTTTTTTGTGGCTCAGTTATAAGAGAGAGTCCCCTCTCGGTTGGAAGGGATAGATTCCAATCTAATAGTTAGTCTGTGTTTACCTTTGGGTTTTACTTCCATAGCCAAGGAAAATTATGGAGTGATAACATTTTGGTGTCGTTGTCTAGGAGCGAACGTGAAATATTCCCTAAAAAAGAACGAAAAAGATCTAGATCTGATTTCTGATTGTGAATAGAGGTAAGACACAAATAGGTTGTACATCATTCACCTGACAACTCAATTTTCAAGAATCTAGAGTTCGAAGTTTTCATGGCAACTCCACTGTCCGAAGAATCGGTAGCCTAAAATATTTCCTGGTGACTCCACTATCTCGAGATGGATTATCAATCTGTAAGGTATGCCCCTATGAATCCTTCACATATCCTTGGTTTTCCAAATCACCTTCCTCGTATATATTGGAAAACATATCTTCCAAGATTCAAAGACATAGAAGGAGAAGATGTTGCTTTGCATTTAATTAAAATTTATATGCATGTACGTAAGCTAAAGGTTAAATTTCATGATGATTGTTTGATGAATATGTTCATGGCCACCTTGGAGGGAAAATAAAGATCATGGTATGAAAAGCTACCAGTTGCTAGTTTATTCTCTTTACAATATTTTCAGACAGTTTTCTATGAAAAGTACCAAGAACATTATTCCTCTTTTTCACTGTGTGGAAACTGTTGTGAATATTTTGAAAGTTTTATGCAACACATGGAAAATGAATTTGGTGATGAAGAATTAATGGATGAAGAAATCAAAGAATTTTATGAAGATTATTATCAACATCGGTAAAATATATTTGATGATAGCTTCCATCATATTCAAGAAAACTCCCAGCAAATAGTAGCTTCTCTCTTGGATAAAAATGAAACTCATCAGCGTTTTATTGATGAAAATCATGTTCCATCCTATGAATTTGATGAAAATTTGCAACAGTTTTGCCAATCTTTATGTAATCAAGAGTATGAGGATAATCATTGATATGTTTCTTCATACCATTCATTTTTTGAGTTTTTATTTCAAGAACAAACTTGTGAAGATCAAGATGAGGTTTCTGTTGAACTGCATGAAGAAATATCTCTGGATATTCATCGTGCACATGAGATAGATGTTACTATTCAAGTACATACAATTTTGTTTTATGATGTTGATGATATGAATGGAGATTTTATTAAACAAAATGTTATCTTTTCTTTTGACAATGATTTTGAGTTTCATAACGAAAATAGAGAGGACATAGGAAAATTCATTCAAGGTTCATAAATATTTACTAAAGTTCATCCAAATGAAAAGTTTAATGAAGTGGAACAATTATCCATTACACTTGAAAGTTTCTCCCTTCTTTTTGTTGATCATGAAGAAAAGGTAGCTATTCATGCTTTTGAAGACCCTTTTTCCAGTTTGTTTCAGTCATCAATGAAGATGAATTTTATAGTATTTCTGGACGAAGGATATCTATCTCAGTTGGAGTTTGAGTTGCTATTTTCTGAGTTTTTCTTTCTACTTAAGGAAAGTGTGAGAAGAAAGCAGTCAAGTAATCATTTTCTTTTATGGTTACACTGGAATTTTAAAATCACTTAATATTGAAGTTGTTTTCATCCGCTTAGAGTAGAATGTATTTTAGTTCATCTTGTATATAAATAAATTTGAAGAAAGTTTAGTTTGCATAGTTTCTGAGTAGTTTCATTTTCAAATAAAACAACAGCTAGTGTATTCTTTGAAAGCAATTCAGTTATCTTCAGAGTAGTTTACAGGTATGAGATAGGTACAACTCACAAGGGTCAGAATTCAGAATGAGTTTATTTTCAGATATTCCAAATTAAATGGATAGGCACTAGATTTGTGGTTCTTTTTTGCCTCGCAGGGAGGAAAACATCCCCATTGGAGCCTATGTTATCACATATATGGTAGGCATGTGTAGTATCCTCTGTCATAATCCAATCTCCAAAAAGTTGGGATGAAAATTGTTACCAAAGTCCATTTTCTTTAGGGAAATGTGGAAATGTTAAAAAAAATGATTTTAAATAATTTTTATGCTTATGGGTTCTTGTAGGATCTAAGTTATTTTTGGAAAAAATATTGGGCCCAAGGCCAAATCTCTAAGTATTCAATCCAACCATCAAATCTCGAGCTAAGAACCAGCATAACACACAACACAAGTCAACACCAAGACCAAACACCAAATCTTGACATACATCAAGCGAAAAGTCACAAGGGAGGAGACCACGAGGGCATGTACACTACGCGTCAATGTGCATTGTAACTACTGGTACATATAAACAACATTGTGTTAAATCCCTGCAATGCATGTGGAATATTACCCATGACAGGAAGCCAAAAAAAATAGTACCATAGAATGCCATCTGTCCAAATTAATGCCTGGAGCTCAGAGTCGTCAAGGGAAGGATCACAAAGGTCTATAACATTTACCTGTGAGGATATCATCGATTAGATGTCAAGAAAAAGTGTCTAGGCTGACCTCACAGGTGTCAAAGGAGAAGCCATGTGTGTGCAAGTGCTAAGAAAGTGTCGAGGTGACAATCGAGAGACACATCTTTAGAGTTTACCAACAACACAATGTTAATGGATCTACATATTTTGGATCTCAAGGTTGTATGTTTTGTTTCACAAGTATGTGAGTTCAACAAAGGACTTCTTATGTATAGGCCTTCACATTTAGATTTTGTTTTCTCAAATGTTGCAACAAAAGGGTGCTACAAAATTTCCTGCTACAAAACAGGGGTGCTACAAAATGTCAAACCCCAAAATCTCCATTGAGGCTATGTCCGTGTAAACATAAAAAAGGTTGAATATCAGTAATAGACATGTTTGTGAAACAACTATGATTCAGTGAAAGGATGTGTTCTGTAGGATGAAACCCTCGGTTTCATATAATAATGTATCAGAATGATTGTAATGGTATTTTATAGTTTTGCGAAGCGTTTTGGTTTATTTTGGAAGTGGAAATTTGAGCTAGTAACTGAGGAGTCGAGTATCATTTTGAGGCCAAGTTGTTGACCTCCCAACACTCATTATTTATGGAGAATGAGCTGCAATGGTTTACCATTTATTTTTCTATGGGTTGAAGCCCCTTATAAGGAAGCATATTGCGTGGATGGAAATACATTTTTGGTGTGCCATTACTGAACTTGGTCAAGGTGTCTCATTCAATTGCAGCATACTATCTTGGGTACGAGTTACTTCTATGACTCATTTATTGAGTGGGTCAACTCATTTGAATACCTGAACTATGCATTGTATCGCTATTGATATATATGTTTCCAAATTGTTATGTGTTTGTTGCTCGATATATATTTGTTGGTAGAGGATAAGTTAAACTTTTCTATATTCAAAGAACATTTGATATCATGCCAACTATTTGGGATTGAAACAAAACCACATTTCCAGGCATAGCATCAACAGTCAGGAACAAAGATTTCCTTGCAAGTTTTCCCTAGTTGCTGCGAAATCACATAATTAGCCTATGTCATAGCTTATTCAACTACCAGATGAGATGAGTGTGTCATGTCATCACAAGGATCGAAAAATCAACTATTTTTCCACTAAAATTATGTAATCAAAATATGATGTGGTTGTGTTAAATTAAACCCTAAAATATAGGAGTCTGTTGCAATTAGTTATTAATCTGTTGTAACTACTAAAATTAGAAACACTAAATATTTCCACCCTCTTGAGATACATTGTAATATAATCCTATATATGATGAAAGACATGAAGGTGAAGAGGTTCGGGACTTGAGAAAAAATACTTATTGGACATTGCGTATTCAATTTTAATGTTGAGGTTAATGAAAAGATTTTGAGCAAAAGTACTTGAACATTTTGTCTCAGAGATTCTTGTGTTGGTAATCTGCAATTTGTTTTCTTTGTGAATGTTTTCTATCTTTGTTGATCATGATGTTTATTCCTTGGATTTGAATGGATGAGTATAGATAGAGAATTTGTCTTCGATGCTCTTTATATCACATTCAAATTCCTATTTTAGTCATCTGATATTGTAACATAACTCATCCACTGCTAGGTGATCTGTTATAATTGATGTGTTATTTTCTTCTCACTGCCATAATACAACAATTTTGATGACTGACAGATTGCTAGATACCTATCCTTTAAAGTGCATTTGTTCAGATAAAATAGTTTTGAAAGCCTTGATTTGAGATCTCTTTTTTATGACTCCATTCCCAATGGGTGTTTTTCTCAACCCTACCATCAAATTTTGAAAACCTCACTTAACTGAAGATCTAGAAATTGTGCATGTCTAATAACTAGTTTTTTTTTTGTGGCTGAGTTATAAGAGAGAGTCTTGTCTTGGCTGGAAGGGATAGCTTCCAATATAAAAGTTGGTTTGTAGTTACCTCTGGGTTTTACTTCCACATCCAAGGAAAATTATGGATTGATAACATTTTGGCACCGTTGCTGGGGAGCGAAGGTGAAATCTTCTCTGGGAAAGAACAAAAAAGAGCTAGATCCGATTTCTGATTGTGAATATAGGTAAGACACAAATAGGTTGTACATTATTCACCTGGCGACTCAATTTTCAAGAATCTAGAGTTCAAAGTTTTCACGGTGACTCCACTGTTTGAAGAATCAATAGCCTAAATGATTTCCTAGTGACTCCAATGTATTGAGATGGATTCTCAATATGTAAGGTATGCCCCTAGGATTCGTTCACATATTCTTGGTTTTCCAATTCACCTTCCTCATACATATTGGCAAACATATTTGCCAAGATTTAAAGACATAGAAGGAGAAGATGTTGCTCTGTATTTAATTAATATTCATATGCATGTACGGAAGCTAATGGTTAAATTTCATGAAGATTGCTTGATGAAGATGTTCATGGCCACCTTGGAGGAAAAAGAAAGATCATGGTATTAAAATATATCAGTTGCTAGTTTATTCTCTTTACAAGATTTTCATACAGTTTTCTATGAAAAGTACAAAGAACATTATTCCTCTTTTTCACTGTGTGGAAACTATTGTGAATATTTTTAAAGTTTTATGCAACACATGGAAAATGAATTTGGTGATGAAGAATTAATGGATGAAGAAATCAAATAATTTTATGAAGATTATTATCAACATCAGGAAAAGATATCGGATGATAGTTGCCATCATATTCAAGAAAACTCCCAGAAAATAGTAGCTTCTCTCTTGGCTGAAAATGAAATTGATCAGTATTTTATTGATGAAGTTCATGTTCCATCCTCTGAATTTGATGAAAATTTTCAGCAGTATTTCCAGTCTTTATGTAATCAAGACTACGAGGATAATCATTCATATGTTTATTCATACCATTCATTTTCTAAGTTTTTATTTCAAGAACAAACTTGTGAAGATCAAAATGAGGTTTCTGTTGAACTGTATGAAGAAAGATATCTGGATATTCATCATGCACATGAGATAGATGTTGTTGTTCAAGAACATACAATTTTGTTTTACGATGTGGATGATATGAACGTAGATTTTATTAAACAAACTTCTATCTTTTATTTTGACAATGATTTTGAGTTTCATAATGAAAATAGGGAGGACATAGGAAAAGTCCTTCAAGGTTCAAAAATATTTACTAAAGTTCATCCAAATGAAAAGTTTAACTAAGTTGAACAATTTTCCATTACAATTGAAGGTTTCTCCCATATTTTTGTTGATCATGAAGAAACGGTAGTTATTGATGCTTTTGAAGACCCTTTTTTGAGTTTGTTGCAGTCATTAGTGAAGATGGATTTTGTAGTATTTTTGGACCGAGGATATTAGTCTTAGTTGGAGTTTGAGTTGTTATTTTGTGAGTTTTTCTTTCTTCTTAAGGAAAGTGTGAGCATAAAGAAATCAAGTAATCCTTTGCTTTTATGGTTACACTAGAATTTTGAAATCACTTAATATTGCAGTTGTTTTCCTGAGCTTAGAGTAGAATATATTTCAGTTCAACTTGTACATAAATAAATTTGAAGAAAGTCCAGTTTGCACAGTTTCAGAGTAGTTTCATTTTCAAATAAAACAACTAGTGTATTCTTTGAAAGCAGTTCAATTATCTTTAGAGTAGCTTACAAGTTTGAGACATGTACAAATGACATGGTTCATAATTTAGAATGAGTTGGTTTTAGAGATTTAGAATGAAATGGATAGGCATTGGATCTGTGGTTCTTTGTTGCCTTGCAGGGAGGACAACATCCCCATTGGAGCCTATGTTATCACATATAAATTTTTTATAAATTTTTTGTAAACAATTTATTATTTGGATAGAGAAAATTTGGCAGGCATGTGTAGTATCCTCTATAATAATCCAATCTCCAAAAATTTGGGATCATGATTGTCAGCAAAGTCCATTTGCTTCGGGGAAATGTGGAAATTTAAAAAAAAAATGATTTTTAAGAATTTTTATGCTTATGGGCTCTTGCGGGATCTAAGTTATTTTTGGAAAAAATATTGGGCTCAAGGCCCAATATCTAAGTATTCAAGCCAACCATTAAAGCCTGAGATAAGCGGTAACATAACACACAACACAAGTCAACAACAAGCCCAAACACCAAATCTCGGCATACATCAAGCGAAAAGTCACAAGGGAGGAGCGCATGAGGGCATGTGCACTACACGTCAATGTGCATTGTAACTACCAATACATATATGCAACATTGTGTTAACTCCCTCCAACGCATGTGGGATATTACCCATGATAGGAAGCCAAAAAAACAAACAATGCCATATGACTCCATCTCTCAAAATGAGCGCCTCCAACTCACAGTTGTCAAGGGAAGGATAGCCAAGGTCTATAATATTTAGTTGTAAGGATATCATCGATTAGATGTCAAGAAAAAACGTCGAGGCTGAGATCACAAGTGTCAAAGGAGCATCCCTGTGCATGCAAGTGCTAAGAAAGTGTCGAGGTGTCAATCAAGAGACACATCTTCAGAGTTTATCGACAACATAATGTTAATGGATATTCATATTTGGGATCTCAAGGTTGTATGTTTTGTTTCACAAGAATGTAAGTTAAACAATGGATTTCTTATGTACATGCCTTCACATTTATATTTTGTTGTCTCAAATGTTGCAACAAAAGGGCGCTATGAAATTTCCTGCTACAAAATAGGGGTGCTACGAAATGTCAAAACCCAAACTCTCTATTGAGGCTATGTCCATGTAAACATAAAAATGTTGAATATTAGTGATGGACACATTTGCGAAACAATTATGCTTCAGTGAAGGGATGTGATTTTCATGATGAAACCCTTGGTTTCATATAAAAATGTATCAGAATAATTGTAATGGTGTTTTATAGTTTTGTGAAAAGTTGAGGTTTATTTTGGAAGTGGAACTTTGAGCTAGTGACTGAGGGGTCGAGTATCATTTTGATGCTAAATTGTTGACTATCTGACACACATTATTTATGGAGAATGAGATGCAATGGTTTTATTTTTTAATTTTATTTTTTATTTTTTTATGTGGGTCGAAACCCCTTATAAGGAAGCATATTTCCTAGATGGAAATACATTTTTGGTGTGCCATTACTGAAGTTGGTCAAGCTATCTCATTTGATTGCAGCATACTATCTCAGGGTCGAGTTACTTCTATGACTCATTTGCTAAGTGGGTCAACTCATTTAAAGACCTGAACTATGCATGGTATCTTTGTTGATATGTATGTTTCCAAATTGTTATGAGTCTGTTGCTCGATATATATCTGTTGGTAGAGGATAAGTTAAATCTTTCTATATTCAAAGAAAATTCGATATCATTCTAGCTCTTTGGGATCGAAACAAAACCACATTTCTAGCCATAGAATCAACAATAAGGAACAAAAATTTCACAACGAGTTTCACTTGGTCTGTGCAAAATCACATAGTCAGCCTATGTCATAGCTTATTCAGCTGCTAGATGAGATGAGTGTGTCAAGTCATCATGAGGATTGAGAGATCAACTATTTTTTCAATAAAGTTATGTAATTGAAATATGATGTGGTTGTATTAGTTAGTTAAAATTTAAACCCTAAAATATAGGAGTGTGTTGCAATTAGTTATTAATCTGTTGTAACTCCTTCTAAAATTAGAAACACTAAATATTTTGACCCTCTTGATCTGGAATGTAATGTAATACTATATATGATGAAAGAAACCAAGGTGAAGAGGTTCGGGACTTGAGAAAAAATACTTCATGGACATTGTGTATTCAATTTTGATGTTGATGTTAATGAAAATCTTTTGAGCAGAAGTACTTGGACATTTTGTCTCAAAGATTCTTGTGTTGGTAATATACAATTTTTTTTATTTGTGAATGTTTTCTATCTTTGTTGATCATGATGTTTATTCTTCTTTTTTGAATGGACGATTATAGATAGAGAATTCATCTTCAATGTTATTTATCTCACATTCAAATTCTTATTTTAATATTTTGATATTGTAACAGAACTCATCCACTGCTAGGTGCTCTGTTATAATTGATGTGTTATTTTCTTCAAACCACCATACTACAACAATTTTGATGACTGATAGATTTCTATCTACCTAGACTTTGAAGTGCATTTGTTTAGGGAAACCAGTTTTGAAAGCCTTGATTTGACATATCTTTATTATGACTCCATTCCCAATGGGTGTTTTTCTCAACCCTACCACCATATTTTGAAAACCTCACTTAACTGAAGATATAGATATTATGCCTATCTAATATCCAATATTTTATGTAGATGAGTTATAAGAGAGATCCCTCTCTCTGTTGGAAGGGATAACTTTCAATATACAAGTTGGTTTGTGGTTACCCCTGGGTTTTCCTTCCAAAACCAAGGAAAATTACGTATTGATAACATTTTGGTGTCGTTGTTGGGGAGCAAAGGTGAAATACTCCCTAGGAAAGAACCACGCACATCTAGATCTGATTTCTGATGGTGAGTGAAGTTCAGACACAAAGATTTTGTACATAATTCACTTTCCGACTCCATTTTTAAGAATCTGGAGTTGGAAGTTTTCATGGTGACTCAATTGTTTGAAGAATCAGTAGCCTAAAGGATTTCCTGGTGACTCCACTGTCTCGAGATGGATTCTCAATATGTAAGGTATGCCCCTATGAATCATTCACATATTCCTAGTTTTCCAAATCTCTTTCCTCATATAGATTGGAAAACATATCTTCCAAGATTCAAAGACATAGAAGGAAAAGATGTTGCTTTGCAGCTAATGGTTAAATTTTATGAATATTGCTTGATGAATATGTTTGTGGGCACCTTGGAGGGAAAAGCAATATCATATAATGAAAAGATACCAATTGCTATTTTATTCTCTTTACAAGATTTTCATATAGTTTTCTATGAAAAGTACAAAGAACATTATTCCTCTTTTTCACTGTGTGGAAACTGTTGTGAATATTTTGAAATTTTTTTGCAACACATGGAAAATGAATTTGGTGCTGAAGAATTAATGAATGAAGAAATCAAAGAATTTTATGAAGATTTGTATGAACATCAGGAAAAGATATCAGATGATAGTTTCCATCATATTCAAGAAAACTCCCAGGAAATAGTAGCTTCTCTCTTGGTTGAAAATGAAACTGATCAACATTTATTGATGAAAGTCATGTTCCATCCTCTGAATTTGATGAAAATTTGAAGTATTATTTCCATTCTTTATGTAATCAAGAGTATGAGGATAATAATTCATATGTTTCTTCATATCATTCATTTTTTAAGTTTTTATTTCAGGAACAAACTTGTGAATATGAAAATGAGGTTTCTGTTGAACTGCATGAAGAAAGATCTTTGGGTACTCATCATGCACATGAGATAGATGCCGTTGTTCAAGAACATACAATTTTGTCTTACGATGTGGATGATATGAATGGATTTTTTATTAAACAAACTACTATCTTTTCTTTTGACAATGATTTTGAGTTTCATAATGAAAATAGGGAGGACATAAGAAAAGTCATTCAAGGTTCATAAATATTTACTAAAGTTCATCCAAATGAAAAGTTTAATGAAGTGGAACAATTAGCCATTTTACTTGAAGGTTTCTCCCTTCTTTTTGTTGATTATGAAGAAAAGGTTGCTATTCATGGTTTTGAAGACACTTTTTCCATTTTGTTGCAGTCATCAGTGAAGATAGATTTTGTAGTATTAATGGACCAAGGATATCATTCTCAATTGGAGTTTGAATTGCTATTTTCTGAGTTTTTCTTTTTGCTTAAGGTGTGAGCAAACATTAGTCAAGTAATCATTTGCTTTTATGGTTACACTGGAATTTTGAAATCACTTAATATTACAATTGTTTTCATCAGCTTAGAGTATAATATATTTCACTTCAACTTGTATATAAACAAGTTTGAAGAAATTTCAGTTTGCACAGTTTCAGAATAGTTTCATTTTCAAATAAAACAAAAACTAGTGTATTCTTTGAATATTGTTCAATTATCTTTAGAATAGATTACAGGTTCGATACACGTACAACTCATAGGGTTCAGAATTCAGATTGAGTTGGTTTAAAAGATTCAAAATGAAATGGATAGGCACCGGATCTGTGGTTCTTTGCTGCCTCGTAGGGAGGACATCATTTCCATTGGATCCTATGTTGTAACATATAAGCTTTTTGTAAAAAAAATATTATTTGGCTTGAGAAAATTTGTCAAGCATGTGTAGTATCCTCTGTCATATTATAGACTCCAAAAATTTGGGATCACAATTGTCACCAAAGTCCATTTGCTTCAGGGAAATATTAAAAAATTGATTTTTTAAGAATTTTTATGCTTATAGGATCTTGCAGGATCTAAGTTATTTTTGGAAAAAATATTGGGCCCAAGGCCCAATCTCTAAGTATTCAAACCAACCATAGAATCCTGAGCTAAGTGCCAACATAACACACAACACAAGTCAACACCAGGACCAAGCACCAAAGCTCTACATACATCAAGTGACAAGTCACAAGGGAGGAGCCCACGAGGGTATGTGCACTACACATCAATGTGCATTGTAACTACCGATACATATAAACAACATTGTGTTAACTCCCTCTAATGCATGTGGAATATTACCCACGATAGAAAGCTAAAAAAAATAGTTCCGTAGAATGCCATCTATACAAATGAATGCCTCCAGCTCACAATTGTCAAGGGAAGGATCACCAAGGTCTATAATATTTAGCTGCAAGGATATCATTGATTAGATGTCAAGAACAAGTGTCGCAGCTAAGCTCATAGGGGTCAAAGGAGCAGACGTGTGCATGGAAGTGCTAAGAAAGTGTCGAGGTATCAATTGAGAGACACATCTTCAAAGTTTACCAACAACATAGTGTTAATGGATCTGCATATTAGGGATCTCAAGGTTGTATGTTTTTTTTCACAAGTATGTAAGTTCAACTAAGGAATTCTTATCTATAGGCCTTCACATTTAGATTTTGTTGTCTCAAATGTTGCAACAAAAGGGCACTATGAAATTTCCTACTACAAAATAGGGGCGCTATGAAATGTCAAAACCCAAACCCTCCATTGAGGCTATGTCTGCGTAAACATAAAAAATGTTGGATATCAATAATGGACTTGTTTTTTAAACAACTATGCTTCAGTGAAGGGATGTTCTTTGTAGGATGAAACCCTTGGTTTCATATACAAATGTATTAGAATGATTGTAATGGTGTTTTATATTGG
Source organism: Picea engelmannii (assembly GCA_009831015.1). NCBI lineage: Eukaryota > Viridiplantae > Streptophyta > Pinopsida > Pinales > Pinaceae > Picea > Picea engelmannii. Next base: position 162,200 of record ML778498.1, read on the forward strand.
AAGTGGAACTTTGAGCTAGTGACTGAGGGCTCGAGTATCATTTTGAGAACAAGTTGTTGACTTCCCAACACACATTATTTATGGAGAATGAGATGCAATGGTTTACCTTTATTTATGTGGGTCAAAAACCCTTATAAGGAAGCATATTTCCTAGATGGAAATACATTTTTGGTGTGCCATTATTGAACTTGGTCAAGCTATCTCATTTGATTGCAACATACTATGTCAGGGTCGAGTTACTTCTATGACTCATTTTATGAGTGGGTCAACTCTTTTGAAGACGTGAATTAAGCATTATATCATTGTTGATATATATGTTTCCAAATTGTTATGAGTCTGTTGCTCGATATATATATATATATATGCTATTAGAGGATAAGTTAAATATTTTCTATATTCAAAGAACTTTCGATATCATCCCAGCTCTTTGGGCTTGAAACAAAACCACATTTTTAGCCATAGCATCAATAATTTGGAACAAAGATTTCATAGCGAGTTTCACCTAGTCGCCACGAAATCACATAGTCAGCCTATGTAAGATCTTATTCAGTTGCTAGATGAGATGAGTGTGTCAAGTCATCATGAGGATCGAAAGATAAACTATTTTTCCACTAAAGTTATGTAATCGAAATATGATGTGGTTGTATTAGTTAGTTAAAAATTAAACCCTAAAATATAGGAGTCTGTTGCAATTAGTTATTAATATGTTGTAACTCTTTCTAAAATTAGAAACACTAAACATTTCAACCCTCTTGAGCTGAAATGTAATGTAATCCTATATACGATGAAAGAAATGAAAGTGAAGAGGTTTGGGGCTTGTTAAAAAAGACTTCTTGGACATTGTGTATTTAGTTTTGATGTTGATGTTAATGAAAATATTTTGAGAAGAAGTACTTGGACATTTTGTCTCAGAGATTCTTGTGTTGGTAATCTGTAGTTTGTTTTCTTTGTGAATGTTTTCTATTTTTGTTGATCATGATGTTTATTCTTCTGTTTTGAATGGATGATTATAGATAGAGAACTCATCTTCGATTCTCTTTATCTCACATTCAACTTCCTATTTTAATCTGCTGATATTATAACAAAACTCATCCACTGCTAGGTGATATGTTATAATTGATGTGTCATTTTATTCTCACCGCCATACTACAATAGTTTTGATGACTGACAGATTGCTAGATACCTAGCCTTTGAAGTGCATTTGTTCAGATAAACCAGTTTTGAAAGCCTTGATTTGACATCTCTTTATTATGACTCCATTCCCAATGGGTGTTTTTCTCAACCCTACCACCATATTTTGAAAACCTCACTTAACTGAAGATCTAGCCATTGTGCCTATCTAATAACCCATCTTTTTTATGGATGAGTTATAAGAGAGAGCTCTCTTTGGGTTGGATGGGCTAGCTTTCAATCTACAGGTTGGGTTGTGGTTACCTCTGGCTTTTCCTTCCACAACCAAGGAAAATTATAGAGTGATAACAGGTTCCCTAATACAAATGGTGTGAGGTCTAATTGGGACTTCTCACCATGAATAACCCATGTTATTGATCAAGGTCACACAAACTGCATCAACACTTAGCCATGTATTGATTCACATTTTCTTATGGAATACTATATGTTTCTTGAAATCAGAAAAATAACATTAGGGTAGATCCATTGTAATCTCAAGTCTATTTGATTAATTTTGAGATGAACCAAATTCTTGAAAATGAAAACCTTTCTTTAAATTTTTGCATCATCGAAAAAGTTTACACCTACATAGAATTTATCCCCTTAACACTTGATAAATATAAAATTAATATAAATTTATATTAATATTTTATCATTTAAAATTTTATATAAAACTCTAAATATATATAAACTTGAATTAAAATTATATATATATATATATA
>ML778498.1:164371-189203 GCA_009831015.1 Picea engelmannii
ATATATATGACATAGTTGGTGATGTGAATTGTTGATTTTGTTTTATAATATAAGGTATAGAAATTTAGGAAATTTGTTTATCAAATTTTTATATCAATTAAAAATTAAATTTACAATTAGAAAAATGATAAGAAATTAATTAGTTTGTTGTTTTTGTGATTAAAAAGATTGAAAATAAGTTTTTCTAAAATTTTAATGTTTTGATGACTTAATTGGTTATGATGATCTTTAGTGTCATAAATATTTTGAAATTGAGATTTAATGTGGGTGTAAGAACAACATTTTAAGAGAGTGCTTTTCATTCTCCACCCTCTTAGAATCACAAATATGACTAACTATTTCATCCCACTACATTTAAATATGTTTAACACCACATTTCACTATGAAGTTCGTGAGGGTTCCTTTTTATTTTAACAATGTTTATTTTCTTTTTTAAGCTAATTATAATAAAAATGTATCTTTGCTTTCCTAAGTTGGGGTTAATGACTTCTTTATAATATCCTATTTTTCTCTTATTCACTATTTATTCATTACACCACAATTTCTCTTTAAATTTAGTTATGATAATATTTTTAATGGTATAAGAGTGACCTCCTTTTCTATTCCCAATTGTTTAGCCAAGAATTAGCATATTTATATGATCCTTAGTTAATCCCTAAGTGACTTAAAAAAAAATGGTATCTCTTGTCATTGCTTGTAATAAATCACCGTTGAGGAAGAATCTCAACCACAATTGGCTCACAAAGAAAAAATTGTCACTAGAAGGATTTAAACCTTGGTGGGAGGATAACAATGCTTCTTCTCAATAAATGGACTTATTGACAAGAAATTGAGAATCTAATATTAATAAACTACACCTAATTATTTCAACTCAAGGGCAAAGTCTAGTCAATTCATGGCATTGACATTATCAAATCCTCAGTGTCATGAGCAATAAAACTTCAACAAAAGGTCTCACGTATTTTGACCAATTTCTAACCCAATTTAAATATTGTTAGTTAACTCCACCAACATACTCTTAGTAATCACATAATGCCTATCTATTTATAGTTAGAAGCTTGTTGCATTTGATTTTGGAGCAGATAAATATTCAACAAATTGTTTTATTTTTTTTTAAATTTGCTCTCATTAGTCCCCGAGGTGTAGGATAGTCAGTGACACAGTGTGCTATTAAGGCACTCTGTGATGTTAAAGTCATCGGTTCAAAACCTATGGGGACAAAAAATCCATCCATGTTAAAGTTTGGTGTGTCTTAGGCCGGGTGCAATCCTCGAGTGATTTTGATGACTTAGATGCCCCTGAATCATGGTTTCTCAAGCCACAGGATAGTCCCGCAAGTCACAGAAAAACTAGCAAAATAATAAAAAAATATCTCATTGAAATATAAATATAAATATATATATATATATATATATATATATATATATATATATATATATATATATATATTTATATTTATATTTATATTTAATTTCATAATTAATTTAGCAATTTCTCAAACTTCTCTTAGAACTAAATTATACAATATATACATCTCATACTAACAATTTTATCAAACAATTTGTTTTGTTAATTTTATTAAAAATTTCCCATTTAATTTAATTTATATTAATAATTACTTATTTAGTTGTCTATTATCACTACACAGCTATAATATACCCATAAATGTAATGATGCCATCATTATTAATTTCCAATTGCCTATGTGAAAATAATTCCTCGCCTTTCATCACAACTAGTTCAGCCTCCTTGGGCTTCCACAATCTATTGTGTTCCCCTAGATATTCATATTCCTCTGTCACTAAGGCTCTCCCTGTGTCCCTCAACTCGCTATGCATTGAAAATTTGTCATGTTCGACAAGATTGCTAAGCGATTTCATAATCATATCCATTGATAAGGGATTACAAGTGGTGGATATACATCTCACAATTTTCTATGTTCACCATATATAACATGCAAATCATCGAAGGAAAATACATCCACATTCAAAATACTTTTAAAAGGTACTTCAAGGACAACATTGACTTCATGATCTAATCGACATCCAAATTTTTATGCGTTCTACGAAAATAAGGGGATTATTAATTGTTAAGATTATTACCAAATCAAAATTACAGTGCAAAGAAGTCCAATTCAATTTTGTTATACTCTCAAGGGTAATACACCAAGTATTTTTGTTAAACTTATTTATGTGATTCAATTCTCCTTGAGAATGATATACAGGGGTCTCAAGAACTAGAAACGGTAATGAATAGAAGCAAAGACACAAAATTTATTTATCATAAACAAATATAAATAGATATAAAATCCATAACATATTGGAAAACTTATCTTTTGAATATTGCAGATTAGATGATTGGTTGAGCGAGTGATTTCCACCCAATAGTACATATTCCGTTGTGGACACCACCCCTTAACTAGGCTATGATACCACCAAGGTGGAGTAGGAAAAGGAAAACTCTAAATATCAAACTAAACATGTCCAAATCAAGTGATGTTAACTACTAACTTCTTGAGAATGAACCATCTCTTAGGTATCCATATGACCTACCCCACACGACACAAGGAGTATTTCCTCATGTACTACAGAGTAGCTCAAAAATTCCTCCCTCCAGTGCTATTATGTGTGTGCATAGAAAGTTCCAAGATGATATCTCAAGATTTTATAGAATCTCCTTGGTTTCTTGGCACTTTTTCTAGGTATAAAAGATTCATTTCATGGATGGTCTATCTATCATGGTCTTGGCTCTATTTTTCTACTATCTAACTCTATAAAAGTCTCCTTTTTCCTTTTTTCCAACCTTCTATTCCTTCCCATTTGAATTTCCCATACATGAATGATAGCAAGAGAACTCCAATAAAACTTGTTTCCTAGTTCTAAGAATGTGGGGGAGACAACTTGCTAGTTTTTAGGAAATGATGGATTAGATTGAGGAATTTGTTTCCTCTACTCCTCTTAACTTATTTTAAATTTGCAACTTAGATTTTGAAATGAGTGACGGTTCAAGGCAACATAAGGTAAATTTTGTTTAGGAATAAACCCCCCTTAGACCCCCTCACATTTCCCTTATTGTGGTATCATAGCCCTTTTAGGCGCTCTTGCTCCGCTTGTTGGTTGTGGAGGCTGATTATCTTCATGATTTAGAGGTATTTGTTTTCAACTGTGTTTATACCCCATGAAGACTTTATAACCTAGAATAATGTACACCCCTCCACATAGGGGAGTGCAGGGGGGCTTTCCCCCCTGCGGGTTCCAAGGGCGAAGCCCCCGAAGGAAAATTTTTCTTATAAATGTATATGGTAATTTCATAGTAAATATGGATCATTCATTATAAGGTCACAAATCTAACGGTAGAAGTTATGTTAGGGTTTTTTTCCCTAGAAGGAAACCCTCTTTTATGAGGGAAATTTATTGGGGCTATGTATAATTGTGAATATTGTATTCTGAGCGAGGAGACTATGAGAGAAAGGAGAAGAAGTTACAACGGGTGTGTTGTAGGTTGTATCCCTTAATTTCTTGGATAATAAAAAGGAAGGAACTGACAATTTCTCTGGTGGATGTATCCCACATTGGATGAACCATGTATATCTGTGTCTTTATTGTATTGTGTATCTTCTGTATTTTATTTCTGCATTTATTTTTATTTATTTCTCCGTGATCCTATTTTTCTAACAACTGATATCAAAGCGAAAGGTAGCTCATAGTAAAAGAGGGTTCTTGGTTCGAGTGGGAGCAATGGCGGAAGATGGAAAGTTTAGGGTCGAGAAATTTAACGACCAAAACTACCAGTTATGGAAGATGTAGATGGAATATTATTTATATCAGAAGGATCTATTCTTGCCATTGGGTGGAATAACAAAGAAACTGACGACCATGAAGGACGAAGAATGGAAGGTTCTTGACAGAAAGGCACTAGGAATGATACAATTGAGCCTAGCAACATCAATGGATTTCAATATTTCGAAATAAAAGACAACAAAGAAGATGATGGATGCATTGGCTAAACTGTATAAAAAACCATCAGTGTTCAATAAGGTATTTCCAATGAAGAGATTATTTAATATCAATATTTCAGAAGGTGGGTCTATTGCAGATCATTTAGATGAATTTAATACGGTTACCAATTAGCTAAGTTCTGTAAAAGTGGACTTTGATGATGAGGTTAGGGATCTTCTAATCTTATGCTCATTGATAGAAAGTTGGAACGGCTTGGTCATGGCTGTGAGTAACTCTGTCTCTGGTTCAAACACTTTAAAATTTGTTGGTGTTGTTGGTGTTATCCTTAGTGAGGAAATGTGATGGAAAAACATAGGTGAGACATCGGATAATGCATTAAACATGGAGAACAAGGGAAGACAAAAGGATAGAGGAAAGGGATCAGGGAACCGCGAGAATTCTAGGAAGGGAAGATCCAAATCTAAACAAGTAAAGATAGAGTTCTGGGATTGGGGGAAGAAAGTACATCTGAAGACAGACTACAGAGCTCCAAAGAAACAAAGAGATGGACCACGAGAGAAAAATCAAGAAGCAAATGTAACAGGTGATGTGTTACAAGATGCTTTGATTATTTCTATAGATAATATTTCTGAGTCTTGGGTAGTAGATTCAGGGGCTTCATTTCATGCCACACCCCACAGGAAAATTTTTCTAGATTATGTTCAAGGTGATTTTGAATAGGTTCTTTTGGGTGATGATGCACCATGCAAAATTGTTGGAATCAGAAAGGTCAAAATAAAGCAAAGGAATGGAAACCAATGGTTGTTGAAAGAGGTAAGACATGTTCCAAATGTATGGAAAAAATTAATTTCAACATGGCAGTTGGCAATTGAAGGTTGTATATCCATATTTACAGATAAGGTGTGGAAGGTCACCAAATGATCATTAGTGATAGAAAAAAGAGAGAAGGTAGGTACATTGTATTCATGTACTGGTAATACTGAATATTCTATCTCTTTAGATTCTATATGAGTGGACACAACACTATGGCATCATAGGCTTGGACACATGAGTGAGAAGGGGATGCAAATACTTCACAAAAGAATTTTTTTTGCAGATCTTAAACAAATTGATTTGGATTTCCATGAGCATTGTGTTTATGGAAAATAGAAGAGAGTTAGATTTGTCAAAGTCGGAAAATAAAAGAAGGGTGAAAGGTTAGAGCTTTAGCATACAGATGTATGGGGACCATCTCAGGTATCATCTCTTGGTGGCTCTCGTTATTATGTTACTTTTATTGATGGTGCAACTAGAAAAACTCGGGTTTATTGCATTGGACAAACATATGATGTTTTTGATACTTTGAAGAAAAGGAAATATTTGGTTGAGAATGAGACAAGAAAAAGGTTGAAGTGTCTCAGATCAGATAATGGAGGTGCATATTGCAACAAAGAGTTTGATGATTACTGTTCATTCCATGGGATTTGTAGAGAGAATACAATTCTAGGAATATCACAAGAAAATGGTGTGTCAGAAAGGATGAACAGGACAATCATGGAACGTGCAAGGAGTATGATATTGCATGTTGGTTTGACCTTACAAATCTGGTCAGATGATGTATATAATGTTGTTTACTTAATACACATAGGACCTTCAAGATCTTTGGATGGTATAATTTCAGAGGAGGCATGGACAGGTAAAAAGGTAAACTATTCTTTTTTAAGGACTTTCGGTTGTGAATCATTTGTCCATATTGATAAAGAAAATAAAACAAAGATTAAGGCAAAATCCAATAAGTATACCTTTATTGGATACAAAGTTAATGATTTTGGTTATCGCTTATGGGATTATGAAAATAAAAAAAATCATTAGGAGTAGATATTTCATATTCAATGAGAAGGCCATGTACAAAAATCAATTGCAGGGAAAGAAACAGGAAAAAGAAAAACCAGAATACATAGTGCGTGATGAGATCATTGAAAAATAAATTCCAAAGGTACTACACAATCAAAATGTACAACAATAGGAGCAACAAGTGCCTCAAACTCTTGCAAGTTTTGTTAGAAGATCTACCAGGTTAAGTAGACCCCCTGAACGATACTCTCCTTCATTGTATTACTTATTGTTGACTGATTCTGGTGAACCATAATGTTATGAAGAGACAATGCAGATAGATAATAAAAAGAAGTGGGAGCAAGGAATGAAAGAGGAAATGGATTCCCTGGTAAATAAACAGACTTGGGATTTGGTTCAGTGGCCTACAGAAAAAAGAGCATTACAAAATAAATGGGTTTATAGGTTGAATGAAGAAGATGGAGGAAAAAAGCAGTACAGTGCTAGACTTGTTGTAAATGGGTTTGCACAAAAGAAATGTATAGATTTTGATTAAATATTTTATCCTGTTGTTAAAATGACTTCAATTAGGACTGTTTTAAGTCTTATGGTAGTAGAAGTTTAATTATTGAACAGTTAGATGTAAAAACAACTTTTCTCCATGGGGATTTGGAGGAAGAGATTTATATGCAGCAGCCACAGGGGTATGAGGTCAAAGGGAAGGAAAATTTGGTATGCAAGTTCAAGAAGAGCTTGTATGGCCTAAATCAAGCTCCAAGGTAGTGGTATATCAAGTTTGATAGGTTTATGATAGAACAAGGTTATAGTAGATGTCATTCTGATCACCATGATTATTTTAAAAATCTAGAAAATGGAAGCTATATTATCTTGCTATTGTATGTAGATGATATGCTTATTGCAGGGTCTAATATGCAACATATAAATGTGCTCAATAATAAATTATCTAATACATTTTCAATGAAGGATTTGGGTGATGCAAAGAAAATCCTTGGTATGAGAATAACAAGAGACGGGAAAACGTGCAAATTGATATTGTCTTAGGGTGAGTACATAGAGAAGGTGTTGGAGAGGTTTAGAATGAAGAATGCAAAACCAGCTAGTACACCTTTGGCCATCTGTTATCACTCCAGGAAACTCTTCTAGGTTGAATCTCAAAGATGCTCGATAACTTAACTATTATTTTAATGGTTCACTCAATAATGAGTGTAGGGTTGGGTCAAGATGAATATTTAACTAACTGGACTTTGTATTTAAGATTGTCTAGTGATATTCAAACAATACAAGGCTCCCAAGAGATGAAATAAATTGGGTTGTGTATCAAGTAGAACATAAAATAATCACCTAACCAGATCACACATATGTAAAACAATAAGTATGATGGGTCTAGAAACTAGCATAACCACTTATGATCCTTTTCTTAACAATCAGATAGTGAGATGACAGTCACCTATGGATTAAGTAATCATAGACAGAGAATATCATTCACTAATAATCATAAACAAATAAGAAAGAAGAGATCTGATAACATCAATGAAAGAAGCTTGTAAGCCTGGATATATTTAAGAATAGGTCTCTATTACAGTATCAGCATAGTAGAACTCAAAATTGAACCTCAACCTCCAGGACTGAATCCCCCTTTTAGTCCTTCAAAAAAATAGAATTTATAGTCTTTACATCAAGAACTCAGATCCTACAGATCCTATAAAAGATGATCGAATTATACTAAAAATAGTAATATCAAACTAGTTACAAAACAATAGGAATATATCCTATATAAAAGGAATCAAGTCATTATCTAAATCTGAAGTCTTCGACAACTGCATAAGTCTTATGAATGATGACAAGGCTACTCCAAATTTTGTTATGACACATGAGGATATCTTTAACTAAAATTAGAAAAATATTTTCAACCCTTATCTCCTTTGTATCAGCTTCAAAACTTAAAAGAGAGAGTGACCTCTATCCCTTTTAATTTTATAATTCATTTAGAACCTTGCTGAGATGATTTAGCAGCAAAAACATTCAGTTTGAGCAAAAATACTAACATTCTACCTATGTATGTTCTTTCGATGGCTTATAGATCTGAAACATAGTAGGGTTAGCTGCCGAAAGCGGAGATTTCGATAACTACATTGCCTCTTTGAAATGGTTTTAACTGCCGAAAGCACAGTTTTCAAACTTGCTTCAAAATTGCTAAATGAAAAAATCCTTCAATATTTTACTCTTCTGGTCAAGATTCTGATGCCTCTTCTTCCCAGCGTCTGTTATGCCCCATGCTTTGGATGAAAGCAAATTGCTTTGAAGCCATGTAGTCAAATACTCCTGCATATCTTAAACTCCTGCATTCTTTATGTGCACCTTTCAATTCTGGACTGATGTGCATATGTCAAAGTCTGAAGAATATATAACTTCATTTGATGCAGCATCTCATACCACTTCTCAACTAAAAGATATCTTCCATTTTGCTGATGGAACTTCAAATGCTATAATATGTGCCTCTGCTACATCCTTCACGCTCACCCATCCAAATGTCATATTTGGATATGTCGAAGAACCATTCATTAATTTTAGAATTGCAACGCAGCTTGTATTTAGAGTAGGCTGTAGAAACATGCCAATCACCATTGCTGGATTTATTGTGATAATATCAATACCCTTCTCTTTCATAAATTTCCATGCAGTTTCTTCTGCCAGTGTCTTCGACAATTGTTACCAGCCCTTAGTTTTCTTGCAATATTCCGCATCACTGAACCAAGTTTCATCAACTACTGAAGATAATCGGGACCCAGAATTGAATATAACAACATTTTCCCAAGAGTTGTGACCATTACTCCAAGCCACCACAATGATCTTCCATACTCCATACCTGCACAAGATCATCTTCTATCCATCGCCATTAAAGCTTCCAGATTTGTCTTTGCGTATCATATGAATATACAAATTCCTTTGTCCACAAAATCTCTGCTTGCGTGCCATATGGATTTACAAAGGGTTTATTGAACGACGAATAACTCAACACTTACAGCTGATCATAACTCCCTTCAATCTCTGCATACGGTGCTTTGATTTTGACAATCTGTCAGTGGATAACTCAAACTCTGCAAATCAGACACATGTATCATCAACATGAGCATAATTAGATCTTTTTTGTGCACACTTGGTCGAAAACAACTCTGCTTATTCGGCACAAAAACACTTTAGACACCTGTAACCTCAAACTTGTCAACTGGTGCTCAACAAAGGGTTTACTAGATTGTGTGGTTTGTGGCCTGACCTATGGCATAAATAAAGGCTTGAATTGGGAGTTGACATGTAGAATGATTTCATGTTAACTCATGACTATGATTTGAGACTGTAGGTAAATCCACGACTTGATCGATTAACTTGACTATATGTGTTGACTTGGAACTTGGCATGTGGCATGAAATGGCAAGACGACTCGTAATATGACCTGTGGCTTGAGTGATGACTTGTATTGAGAATTAGGCTTGTTGATTAACTCATGGATTAACTAACATAAGAATGGCTTGTGTCTTTTATTCGTGGCTTGACTCATGGCTCGGTGCGCTAACCTTTGTGTTGTATATTGTGATTTAACATTTAGATCTTGGATTCTAATGTGACCTCAATCTTAGACTTTGGTCCATAAACTAGATTTAATAATAGGATTAGACTTAGAATAGTGTATAATATAACCTAGGGTTAAGCCACTTAAAGCACACATCACCTCTTACTTTAATTGGTAACAATAACAATTACAAATCTAAAGAAGGATAAAAATAGGATTTAAGAAAAATTGACAATGTGTGTTTGTGAAATGCGGGTTGAAGGCGGAGCAACAAGACTCTTGAGTAAACATGATCAATGGGATCTTGGTCAAGGATTTGGAGATAAAACACTGGCTAAAAGACTAAGATCAAATGACACCTTAAGCATGGATGAAAAAAAAGCCTCAAAACTTCAAAATCATTTGAGGAGATAACATTGTTGGTTGTGGAGCCTGATTATATTCCTAATTCAGCGGTCCTTGCTTTCAACCGTGTTTATACCCCATGAAAAATTTAACCCCAAAAGTATGTACACTCTTCCACATGGGGGAGTGCAGAGGGGGGGTACCCCCTCTGCGGGGTCCAGAGGGGCTATCCCCCCGGCTAGGGGGTTCGGGGGTGAAACCCTCGAAGGAAAAATTGCCTTGTAAATGTATATTGTAATTTCATTGTAAATCTTGACCGTTCATTATAAGGTCGCAGATCTAATGGTAGAAATTATGTTAGGGTTTTTTTCCCTAGAAGGCAACCCTCTGTTATGAGGGAAATATATTGCGGCTATGCATTATGGTGAGTATTGTATTATGAGAGAGGAGACTGTGAAAGAAAGAAGAGGAAGTTACAACGGGTTTTGTTGTAGGTTGTATCCCTTCATTTGCTGGATAATAATAAAGGAAGGACCTGGAAATTTCTCAGGTGGACGTAGCCCACACTGGGTGAACCACGTAAATCTATGTCTCTATTGTATTGTATATCTTCTATGTTTTGTTTTTTCATTTGTTTTATTTTATTGCTCCGCGGTCCTATTTTTCTAACAACTGGTATCAAAGTGAAAGGTAACTCGTAGGAAAAGAGGGTTCCTAGTTCGAGTGGGAGCAATGTTGGAAGATGGAAAGTTTAGGGTCGAGAAATTTAACAACCAAAACTGCCAGTTATGGAAGATGTAGATGGAATATTATTTATATTAGAAGGATCTATTCCTACCATTGGGCGGAGTAGCAATGAAGCCGATGGCCATGAAGGATGAAAAATGGGAGATTCTTGACAGAAAGGCTCTAGGAACAATATGGATGAGCTTGGCAGCGTCAGTGGCTTTCAATATTTCAAAAGAAAAGACAACAAAGGATCTGATGGATGCGTTGGATAAACTATATGAAAAACCCTCGATGTCTGATAAGGTATTTCTAATGAAGAGATTATTTAATATGAAGATGTTAGAAGGTGGGTCTGTTGCAGATTATTTAAATGAATTTAATACGGTTACTAGTCAACTAAGTTCTTTAAAAGTGGACTTTGATGATGAGGTTAGGGATCTTCTAATCTTGTGCTCATTGCCAGAAAGATGGAACGGCTTGGTAATGGTTGTAAGTAACTCTGTCTCTGGTTCAAATACTTTAAAATTTGATGATGTTGTTGGTGTTATCCTTAGTAATGAAATGCGACGGAAAAGCACATGCGACAGAAAAGCACAGGTGAGACATCAGGTAATGCATTGAACATGGAGAAAAGGGGAAGACAAAAGGATAGAGGAAAGGGCTTAGGGAACGACGAGAATTCTAGGAAGGGAAGATCCAAATCTAGACTTGGAAAGATAGAGTGTTGGAATTGTGGGAAGAAAGGACATATGAAGAAAGACTGCAGAGCTCCAAAGAAACAAAGATATGGACAACAGGAGAGAAATCTTGAAGCAAATGTAACAGGTGATGTGTTACAAGATGCTTTGATTCTTTCTATAGATAATATTTATGAGTCTTGGGTAGTAGATTCAGGGGCTTCAATAGGAAACATTTTCTAGATTATGTTCAAGATGATTTTGGACAGGTTCATTTGGGTGATGATGCACCATGCAAAATTGTTGGAATGGGAAAGGTAAAAATAAAGCAACGCAATGGAAACCAATGGTTGTTGAAAGAGGTAAGACATGTTCCATATTTAAGGAAAAATATAATTTCAACAGGGTAGTTGGAAAGTGGATGTTGTGTATCCATATTTACAGATAAGACGTGGAAGGTCGTCAAAGGATCATTGGTGATAGCAAAAGGAGAGAAGGTAGGTACATTGTATTTATGTACTGGTAATCCTGACTCTTCTATCTCTTTAGCTTTTACAAGAGTGGATACATCATTGTGGCATCATAGGTTGGTACACATGAGTGAGAAGGGTATGCAAATACTTCACTAAAGAAATTTGTTTCCAAATCTTAAACAAATTGATTTGGACTTCTGTGAGCATTGTGTTTATGGAAAACAGAAGAGAGTCATATTTCTTAGAGTCGAAAAAGAAAAGAAGAATGAAAGGTTAGAGCTTGTGCATACAGATGTATGGGGACTAACTCAGGTATCATCTCTTGGTGTCTCTCATTATTATGTTACTTTTATTGATGATGAAACTAGGAAAACTTGGGTTTATTGCATTTGACAAAAATCTGATGTTTTTGATACTTTTAAGAAATGGAAAGCTTTAGTTGAGAATGAGATAGGAAAAAGTTTGAAGTGTCTCAGATCAGATAATGGAGGTGAATATTGCAGCAAGGAGTTTGATGATTACTGTTCATACCATGGGATTCATAGAGAGAAGATAGTTCTAAGGACACCACAAGAAAATGGTGTGTCAGAAAGGATGAACAGGACAATCATGGAGTGTGAAAGGAGTATGAGATTGCATGCCAGTTTGCCATTACAGTTCTGGGCAGATGTTGTAGATACTGTTTTTTACTTAATAAATAGAGGACCTTCAAGCTCTTTGGATGGTAGAATTCCAGAGGAGGAATGGAGAAGAAAAAAGGTAAACTATTCTTTTTTGAAAACTTTTTGTTGTGAAGCATTTGTCCATATTGATAAAGAAAATAGAACAAAGCTTGAGTCTAAATCCAAGAAGTGTACCTTTATTGGATATAGTGTTAATGATTTTGGTTATCAATTATGGGATTATGAAAATAACAAAATCATTAGGAGTAGAGATGTCATGTTCAATGAGAAGGTCATGTACAAAGATCAGTTGCAGGGAAAGAAACAGGAAGAAGAAAAACAAGAATACACAGTGCTTGATGAGATCACTAAAAAAGAAATTCCAAAGGACCCTGAAAATCAAAATGTACAACAATAGGAGTAGCAGGTACCTCAAACACCTGCAAGTGTTGTTAGGATATATACCAGGTTAAGTATACCCCCTTTACGATACCATCCTTCATTGTATTATTTATTGTTCAATGATTCTGGTGAACCAGAATGTTATGAAGAGGCAATGCGACAATGCAGGTAGACACCAAAAAGAAGTGGGAGAAAGGCATGAAAGAGGAAATGGATTCCTTGGAAAATAACCAAACTTGGGACTTAGTTGAGTTGCCTACGGGAAAAAGAGCATTGCAAAATAAATGGGTTTACAAGTTGAAGGAAGAATATGGAGGAGAAAAGAGGTACAAGGCTAGACTTGTTGTAAAGGGGTTTGCACAAAAGAAAGGCATATATTTTGATGAAATATTTTCTCCTATTGTTAAAATGACTTCAATTAGGACTATTTTAAGTCTTGTGGTAGTAGAAGATTTGCATCTTGAACAATTATATGTAAAAACAACTTTTCTCCATGGGGATTTGGAGGAAGAGATTTATATGCAGCAGCCACAGGGGTATGAAGTCAAAGGGAAGGATAATTTGGTATGCAGGTTGAAGAAGAGCTTGTATGGCCTAAAGCAAGCTCCAAGGCAGTGGTATTTGAAGTTTGACAGGTTTATGACAGAACAAGGTTATAGTAGATGTCATTCCGATCACTGTGTTTATTTTAAAAGGATAGAAAATGGAAGCTATATTATCTTGCTATTGTATGTAGATGACATGCTTGTTGCAGGGTCTAATATGCAGGATATAAATATGCTCAAGAAAAAATTATCCAATTTATTTATGATGAAGGATTTGGGTGCTGCAAAGAAAATCCTTGGCATGAGAATAACAAGAGACAGAAAAAATCTCAAATTGACATTGTCTCAGGGTGAGTAAATAGAGAATATGTTGGAGAGGTTTAGAATGAAGAATGCAAAACTAGTTAATACACCTTTGGCCATCCATTTCAAATTAACTAAGGAAATGCATCCCAAGACACAAGAGGAGATAGAATACATGTTCAGGGTCCCTTATTCATCAAGAATTGGTAGCTTGATGTATGCAATGGTTTGCACAAGACCAGATATTGCACATGCAGTGGGAGTTGTGAGCAGGTATATGAACAATCCAGGTAAAGAACATTGGGGGGCAGTAAAGTGGATTCTTAGGTATTTGAGAGGTACTTCTACTCATGCATTATGTTTTGGAGGTTCATACACTTTTCTACAGGGATATGTTGATTTAGATATGGCAGGTGATAAAGACAACAGGAGGAGCACCACAGGGTATGTTTTTACTATAGGTGGAACAACAGTAAGTTGGATTTTGAAACTGAAAAAGGTTGTTTAACTTTCAACAACAGAGGCAAAGTATGTTGCTACTACAGAGGCTAGTAAAGAGATGATTTGGTTACAAAGGTTTATGGAGGAATTGGGAAAGAAGCAAGAGAATAGAAGGTTGTACTGTGACAGTGAGAGTGCAATTCATCTTGCAAAGAACTCAACCTTCCATTCGAAGACTAAGCATATATAGTTGAGGTACCACTTCATACGATCCACCTTGGAAGATGGACATTTGAAGTTGGAAAAGATACACACTAGCCAGAATCCTGCAGACATGCTAACAAAGGGAGTAACCAGAGAGAAACTGAGTTCCTGCTCAGTTTCAGTTGGTCTTCAATAATGAAGATGAAGATGAGAAATTTTCCAGGTCCAAGAAGGTTCAAAGTCCAACGTATACAACAGCGGTGGAGTTGTTGAGATCAGTCTCCAAGTGGGAGATTGTTGTTGGTGGAGCATGATTATCTTCCTGATTCATAGGTCCTTGCTTTCAGCCATGTTTATACCCCATGAAGACTTTACACCCCAGAAGTATGTACACTCTTTCACGTGGGGGAGTGAAAAGGGGGGCTAGCCCCTCTACGGGGTCTGGGGGGGCTATCCCCTCGGCTGGGGGGTTCGAGGGTGAACCCCCCGAAGGAAAAATTGACTTGTAAATGTATATTGTAATTTCATTGTAAATCTAGACCGTTCATTATAAGGTCGCAGATCTAACGGTATAAATTATGTTAGGGTTTTTTTCCCTAGAAGGCAACCCTTTGTTATGAGGGAAATGTATTGCGGCTATGCATTATGGTGAGTATTGTATTCTGAGAGAGGAGACTATGAGAGAAAGAAGAGGAAGTTACAACGGGTTTTGTTGTAGGTTGTATCCCTTCATTTGTTGGATAATAATAAAGGAAGGACTTGGTAGTTTCTCTAGTGGACGTAGCCCAGACTGGGTGAACCACGTAAATCTGTGTCTCTATTGTATTGTGTATCTTATGTGTTTGGTTTCCACATTTGTTTTATTTTATTGCTTCGTAGTCCTGTTTTTCTAGAAAACACCATCCATTTCAAATTAACTAAGGAAATGTGTCCCAATACAGAGGAGGAGATAAAATACATGTCTAGGGTCCCTTATTCATCAGTAGTTGGCAGCTTAATGTATGCAATGGTTTGCACAAGACCATATATTTCACATGTAGTGGGAGTTACGAGTAGGTATATGGAAAATCCAAGTAAAGAACATTGGGAGGCATTAAAGTGGACTCTCAGGTAGTTGAGAGGTACTGCTACTGATGCATTATGTTTTGAATGTTCAGATAATGTTCTACATGGATATGTTGATTCAGATATGGCAGGTGATAAAGATTGCAGGAGGATCGTCACAGTGTATGTTTTTATGGTAGGTGGAATAGCAGTAAGTTGGATTTTGAAACTGCAAAAGGCTGCTTCACTTTCAATAATAGAGGCCGAGTATGTTGCTGCTATAGAGGCTAGTAAAGAGATGATTTGGTTACAGATGTTTATGAAGGAATTGGCAACGAAGCAAGAGAATAGAAGGTTGTACTATGAAAATGAGAGTGACATTAATCTTGCAAAGAACCCAAACTTCCATTTGAATACTAATCATATACAACTGAGATACCATTTCATACAATCCATTTTTGAATATGGACATTTGAAGTTGGAAAAGATACACACTAAACAAAATCCTGTAGACATGTTAACAAAGGGAGTAACCAGGGATAAACTGAGTTCTTGTGTAGTTTCAACTGGTCTTGGAGAATGAAGGTGAATATGAGAAATTTTTCAGGACCAAGAAGCATCATATTCCAGTAGATACAACAACAGTGGAGTTGTTGAGATCAGTCTCCAAGTGGGAGATTGTTGGTTGTGGAGCTTGATTATCTTCCTGATCTTGAGGCCTTTGTTTTTAACTATGTTTATAAACCATGAAGACTTTAAACCTTGGAATAATGCATACCCCTCCATGTGGGAGAGTGTAGGGAGGGATTTCCCCCCCTATGGGTTCGAGGGGGATATCCTCTCGGATGGGCGGTTCAAGGGAAAGAGGGTGCCCGACAGGGTTTTGAGGGACAACGTTCCCCGATGGGGGTTTAGGGGTGAAATCCCTGAAGGAAAAAATTCTTTGTAAATGTATATTGTAATTTCATATTAAATATGGACCATTCATTATAAATTCATAGATCTGATGGTAGAAGTTATGTTAGGGTTTTTTTCCCTAGAAGGAAACCCTTTTTTATGAGGGAAATATATTGCGGCTATGTATCATTGTGAATATTGTATTATGAATGAGGATACTGTGAGAGAAAGAAGAGGAAGTTATAGTGTGTGTGTTGTAGGTTGTATCCCTTCATTTGTTGGATAATAAAAATGAAGGACCTAACAATTTCTCTGGTGGACGTAGCCCACAATGGATGAACCACATATATCTATGTCTTTATTGTATTGTGTATCTTTTGGGTTTTATTTCTGCATTTGTTTTTATTTTATTGCTCCACAATTCTATTTTTCTAACACCGTTGACTTGGTCATTTTTATTAACCGCAGAAATAAAATGCTTACAATATTCAAGACGCTCAAATTGAGATATTACATGCTCTCCCCCTTGCAATAACATTGTCATCGGTGTTGTATTACTACAACAATGTTTATGTATTCATTCTTCAACAATGCTTGTAATGTCATTCTCTTCATTGTCTTGGTACATCTCCAATCTTTTAAAATTTCAACATATCCATAAAACAATCATGAAAGTAAACATATGTATCATAGCCATTTATATTCATTAAATCTTCCATCGATATGAATCCAATCTATGAATTTCAGTTCACAATTGAAATGTAAATAACTCAAGATAAAGTATGCAATTTAGTGCAATACTTATCTATATGAATATGTATCTTCTCCATATGGTTGCTACATATATAACTTATCTCACGATTTTCTCAAACACACCTAATGCACTCATGATCCTAGGTAGCATGTTATTCATTCAAGCCTCCTCTTCCTTCTAGTCACTTACCCTCCAGGCTCAGGCATCCCCTTCTCTGTTACATAGTTCCTCTGGTGATCCATCATTTTCCAAGGCTTCCTATCAATGGAAGAGTATTGAAACTTATAGATTCTTATAACCAATACATCCCCTGGCTTTCTTTAACATATCATATCACATATCAATGGTGATCATGGCATATCATAGGTCTCTAGTGTCATAACAATAGCCTCTTCTCCATGCTTTCTAGCTTGGAAACTGTCATATGTCCTTCCTAGATAGATCCATCATATCACACTCATCACCATATTCAAGACCATCCTACATGAAATATGATCTTTCAATCAACCAAACAACTCTAATTATTCAAGCATATAATCCTTTCATTGTAGTATACATACAAATTTCATGAATGCATCACAATGATTCTAACCATTTTTGCATACCATAGGTTTCTTCCTTTGCCATACCCCACTAGTATCAATGGCACACATGCATTTAGTTGTGAATACATCATTTAAAAATATAAAATATGTCCAAAGGAATCCTTACCCAATTCCTTCAGATCACATGTTGTTATTAGTTTTCATACATGCACAATTTCCATTAGCATCTCTTGATGTTACCCAATCAACGAATGTCTTATGGATTCTCACATGATCCCTTCATCATCCATCATCAAAAAATGTTGAACACCATTGATCAAGAGTTTCTCACAAATGTCCTTCACAACATCTTCATATGAAATGAAATCCACCAAAAGAACCATTGTGTTTGGAAACCTTCTGGATCCATTTTCTAGCATGGCCATCTACACTAGAATCTGCATTGATAATAGTAAGGGGTATCTCTCCCACAAGTTGATTGTCTTTCATAGTTAGAAAACTATTTTGATAAATGATCTCTTCAAATCTGTCTAAAGACATTGGATGGAAACCATGATTTTCCCAAATATTGGACTTGTCACCTCTATAACCCATGCCTTCTAGCTTCTTTGGCATGTCTAATGATTTATCAGGAATAAGTCGAAATACATAGTTTCTTGATTTATTTTGACTTATTCCTGCTAAATCTCTTGCATGTCTAATGATTTATTCTTATTTATGCTAAATATCTTATATCTATGATGTATTTCGACTTATTCTCTTGCATGTCTAATGATTTAGCAGGAATAAGTCGAAATACATAGTTTCTTGATTTTTTCACTCCAACTTATTTCAATTTATTGTATGTCATTTCAAAGGTAGGATAAAAGGATTTGTCAAAGAGCATGGTTAGAGGTGGCCATTTCAACCTAAAAGGATGAGTATCCATGCCATCTATCAACAAGACAATCTATCACATGTTGTTATGCATAATTACATCACCAAACAAAGTTATCATCAATAAACCTTGTTACAAGAAAATAATTATTTCAAAGAGCCTGTCGAAACATTCTTTATATCTAAAGAGAGTTCCTTATAAAGCTCCAGTTCAAGAAAGCATCCAACATAGAGATCTGATGAAATCGTGGCTCTAAACAATGGGAATCTAGAAAGAGCAAGGAATATGCATGGATGGTTTCTTGCAAAGCCCACTTTTTCATTTCAACATCATATTACCACCCCTATTTTTCATCTCGCATTGAATATCAATCTTGGGTAAAATTTCATGAGAAGTTTAAGGTTTTGGTAGTGAGAAATGATATTGTCATCTTCAATTCTTTTGTCCAAGGTTAGACATCACTCTGGCACACACCCAAACAATTATTCTTTTGAAAAATCTTTTACAATTTTGAATTAGCAAGGCAAGCACCAATAGAAGGCCCCTCCAAGTGCAAGTTCCATGTTATTAGTCAAAATACAAAAATATTGCTTATGCACAAAACTCCTCATAAGTTGTTTTGTTATATCATTGACACTTCAATGATTACTCCCCTCTGGAATACCTAGTTTATTTATCTCTAAAATCTCATGGAGCCAAAATATTTCTTATTTCATGCATACAAATCAATTGTCCCAAGTTTCCAATAGTGCAACTTATTTAGCATTGCAACTACTTTCTTAAACTCATATTCTTGACCGTGATGCTTTGTTACTCTAGTAGAAGGATACCAGACATTATCAAGTAATTCAATAGTTTAAGAGATTCCAAAAGTCTACTTCCCTATCTATGTTGTGTTTCAATATACTGTAAGAGACCATGTCAAGACCACAAGCATGGATTTCCATCTTAAGTAAAAGCTTGGACACTCATTGTTCTTTACCTTATTTACATAGACCTTGTATAACACTATATTGTACAAAATAATACTCAGTGAACATACATTCTCTAACATTTAATTTGACATGCATATTACTAAGCATCATTTTTATGTTGCTATTTGTCCTGCCCTAGAAAAATCATAGATTAATATATTGTATGAAATTTTATTTGGAGTACATCCTTTCTTGGACATCACACTAGAAATCTTGAATGCTTCATGCAAGTTTCTTTTCTTTTTCACATGATATCCAACAATATATTAGAGGTAAGAACATTAGGAAGGCGCCCCTGATTCGACATACAATTTAGCAATTCAAAGGCCTTCTAGGGCTTTCCAACCCTTCCTTGCATAGTACAAAGATTAGTATGTTAAAAGAAACTATATCATGAGTGCATATTCCTAAAGTGTTTGCTAGAAATTCCCTTCCTTGCACAAACCAAAAAAAATATTACATGTAACCATATCAATAATACAAGTTACAACCCTTTCCAAGAAAATATTGTGGAAACTTATGGGCCTCGACAACTTAGTCTACCTTATAGAGACCTCCTATTAGTGCAGTCTAAGTATATATATTAGGACAAAATCCCTTGTCGAAATAACATTCATTAATTGGTAGGATTCTCAAAACTTCCTAGAATTACAAATATCATGAAGAGTGATTTTATAAGTGACCAAATCCGCAAAACAATCATTCTTAACCATCATATCAAGACCCTACTAGCCTCCTTAATGTCTCCATCATCAGCTTAGTTCTTTACACAAGCATCCAATGACTTTGTAGGCATGTTAAAATATCATTCATAAGGACAATACTAGGAGAATATGTTACAGGAAGCTAAATGTGCTCTAGTGAAATAGTTTTTTTCATTTGGCAACCGGTTCTTAGCAATGAAGTTGTTGCAATAATTCTTGTAGAATAAATTATAATCGGTAATTATGTTTGGTGATGTGAAGACCATTAATCCATGTATCATATGTAAAAATGTCATGAATGCACCCATTCCAAGACATCCTTGAGCCCATATAACCCTGAGTGTTGTAATTGATCTCTAATACCAATTGTAATATACCTATAAATGTAATGATGTCATCATTATTAATTTCCAATTGTCTATGTGAAAATAATTCCTTTCCTTGCATCACAACTAGTTCATCCTCCTAGGGCTTCCACAATCTATCGTGTTCCCTTGGCTCTTTAGATTCCTCTATCACTAAGACTCTCCCTATGTCCCTCAGCTCACTATGCATTGAAAATTTATTATCTTCAGTGAGACTGCTAAGCGATTTTAGGATCATATCCATAAGACCCTTATTGGGATCAGAATGACTAGATTACCAAAATCTAATGACATTATCTCTCTTCCTTCCTATGAATAAGCAATCCATGTCTAGAAACATCTGCTTCTACTCAAAATTCAAGCCATCAAAACAAATCCTGAGAATTGTGATGGATACTTATCTTGATGGACTATGTCTTATATTATTTGGCAGTATTAACCCAATAAATTATGTCCTTGTTGTATGAATGTACACCCAACACTTCCAAAAAACATGGAATCTCATTGCATATATTTAAATATCTATGTGAGAGCTCCTTATATCCTTCATCAGACCTCTCTCATGAAAGCATGCAATCTAAAGGGTTGAATATAATGATCCCTATCTAGTCCCAATAACCTTGGAGAACCTCCAATTGTTTGCTATCACTGACATATTCTAGAATCACTAGCACCTTGACGGACCTCAAGTGATCCCTAATTAGGATTTTTCCATGAGCTTCATTGTTCACTTTTTCCTTGAACTTGATAAGGTCTTTCAATATCTGATGGTGCATCTTATCTATTTTTTTGGTGTTAGACTTTGTGGTTTATGTCATAGAAAAATAAAGGTTCATTAAATTTATAATGGATATGGTTATGAATGGATTTTAACAGGGAGGTCTTTCCCACATGTACCATTCAAAAAATGGAAATGGTTATCAGGTGTTAAGAACTGATCTAAAATTGAAGAAGACTTGATAAATTTGATTAAATTAATTGCAAGTGAAATGTTATGTGTTTAAAGCAACATGATCAATTTTCAACACATAATAAAGGATTACTTATGTAGAAATAAACATAGACAGCAGCATAAATCATTGAACATCAGACATAAACACAGCAACTTGATAAAGGAGTTCACCCCACTCCGGGCTACATCTCCTGGTCCAGCCTCCAAATGGATCTTTTATATTAAATTGCTCAAAGTGCTTAAAAACATGTCTTACAGTGCTCAAATTGACAAACTGACTGCTCCAATGGCTCCACAACGTCCCAAAACCCCTGTCTGGGCTCTTCCGGCACCTGAAACGGTCGAAAAATGAAGAAGATAGCCTCCTTGAAGTTCTCCCTTTCAACTATGTTGTCTCTGGTTCTACAATTTGCACCCTTGTTCTCCAAACCTGGCACACACGCTCATTTAAGCGTAAAGAACCCAGTCCCGTATGCAACCGTGCACCGGTACAAACCGTAGAACGGTTAGGGCACCTCCAGCCCCTAACCGCCTCGGTACTGGGTCATATGGCCATAGGACCGCGCGCCTTTTAAAAAGTGGTTAAATTGGTTTTAAAACCGTAAAACAGATTCCCGCGCACCGGGCCACGGGCATGTGGCATACCACATAAAACCAAGGGTTAAAAACCCCGCGCCCACAATATAATACACCGGTTACATATGTCCCGTGCGCATTTTTATTACAATGGAAACCATATATATGTTATGCGATTTAAAAATTGCGTGCAATGTATAATGGTTACATATAAAATAAACGATGAGTTGGGGCTGGGCCCCGGCCCGCCCCCCATCCATATAATATAACGACCAACTTTAAATATAAGTGCATTGAGATATGTAACAAGAAACATCGACGGAACTATTGGTTAGCGGAGTGTTGTAAAGTCTTTGTGTTGTGGGAGGTCCAGGGGTCGAACCCCACCGCGTCCATTACTTTTACAAAGCAAATATAAGCCAATCAAAGGAGGGACACGTGGCACCCAAGCATTGGGCCACGTGCCCTCTTCTCATTCGCTTCCAATACGACACGTGTCAACATGTTACTAGTCAACGAACATCCAACCAAAATGCACCACATCATCAATATGCCATGTTATCATGATGGTACAGCCCTCCACGTGGCCGTACGGACTGTACGGACATGTACAATCAACATCCCAAATTTTTCCCTGTTTGACTTGGCGGTCAAATCGCGATATCTCCTCCATACAGACTCCATTTGCGAAAGTAAATATACCGCCGGAATCAGGAAAATGAGATGGACACAATGGCACTATTTTCATCGCATTCTGAGAACTTTGAAAATTGAGCAAAATTTGATCCCCTGATCACACCTCCCCATTAGGAAGCTTTTGGACCTCCAAAAGACTATCTCAGTCTATTTGAAGATGAGGGTATAGTTCCCTCACCTTTCCAACCTCAATCCACTTGGCCTTGCTTGGATTCATCCCTTTAAGACCAACTCGCAAATATTCCACATTCCCTCGCTTCGAAGTCCTCATCCTTCTGTCAAGTATGGTGTCTTCCTGCAGCTCTGTTAGATACTCTGGAAAAAAATCATCTATGGAAGGAATATGAACATGTTCTCCTTGATCATCAATCAACGGAGGCTCATACAACTTCAAATTCTCAACATTAACAACTGCATACATTTGCATATATGGAGGCAAATCTAAATGAAAAGCATTATTACCAACTTTATCGATAATCTTGAAGGGACCATATCGAATTGGTTTCAACTTGTTACCTTCTCCTTTAAGCCTTTATTTGCTGATGTAAAGCCATACTTCATCAACAACTTCGAAACTGTGATCAACACGATGCTTGTCATGTCTTGCTTTGTACTTTGTCTGACTCTTCTCCAACTGCTCCTGCACCACCTGATCTATCGACTGAATTTGTTCAATGAACTTCTCTGCCCGATCAATATCATATTGCCCATCAACAGAAATATCTTTCCCAAAGATTAAATCTAAAGGCGACTTGGGCAAATAGCCAAAACAAGTCTCAAATGGCAACGTCTGAGTCGAAGAGTTCTTGGCTTGATTGTACGCATGCTGAACGTAGTGTAAATGTTCATCCCAAAGCTTAGGATGCTTGCTGCAATATGCATGAAGAAGATGTACCACTGTACGATTCACCACCTCTGTCTGACCATCTGTCTGTGGATGAAAAGTTGTGCATGAGTGCCCACAAACTCGACCAAAAACTTCCAACAAATCAAGAATCCCGATCAGAAATGATGGACTTGGGCAAACCAAAATGCACCCAAACATTTTGAAAGAACAACTGTGTTGTTTGTTTTTCCATTACCTGCTTAGTACATGGCATCAAAATACACATCTTACTAAAACGATCAACCACAACATAAAGATAATCATGACCCTTTCTCGACATAGGCAAACCACCAACAAAATCCATGGAAACACTTTCCCATGGTCGAGAAGGAACTGGAAGTGGAGTGTACAAACCCAACTTCCGATTACTTGGTTTACTTGTAGCACACAATGAACATCCCCGAACATATCGTGAAACCCTTTCATTCATCTTAGGCCAGTAACAAAATCTTTGCAAATTTTCCACTGTCTTTCCAACACCAAAATGACCAGCAATAAGAGAAGAATGCGCTTCCCTTATGATGTTGATTCTTTCTCCCTATGGAATACACAACTTGCCAAGATGATACAAGAGATTATTATGCAAATGATAATCCAATTCTTCAACATGGTTAGAGTGGCACAAAGTTTCATACATATCCTTAAAGTCAGCATCTAAAGCATACTATTCCACATAACTTTCATGCATTATAGGACTCTGCTTAAGAATAACTGAAGCACTAACAATAGGCCTGGACAACATATCAGCTACTTTCTTAAAAACACCCTTTTTATACTTAATAACCAAATGAAATTGTTGAAGAAATCCCATCCATCTGAAGTGCCTAGCTTGCTGAAGCTTTGACTGTGATTGTAAATATTGCAAAGGTTGATGGTCTGTGTGTATAATGGTTTCTTTTCCCAGCAAATAACGCTTCCATTTCTTAACACTTTGAACCAATGCATATAATTCTTTATCATAAGTTGGATAATTAATCACGGAACCATTAAATGTCTCAGAATGAAAACAAATTGGCTTACCATACTGAAGCAACACTTCTCCCATC
The DNA here is from genome assembly GCA_009831015.1 of Picea engelmannii. NCBI lineage: Eukaryota > Viridiplantae > Streptophyta > Pinopsida > Pinales > Pinaceae > Picea > Picea engelmannii. Next base: position 188,828 of record ML778498.1, read on the forward strand.
GCATAATGACTTGCATCTGTTTGAATTTCAATAGGTTGTCATAAATTCGGAAGTGCAAGAACTGGCGCTGAACTGATCTTTTCTTTCAAAGTATCAAATGCCTGCTGCTGCTTGCCTCCCCATTGAAAACCCTGCTTGACACTTGTCAAAGCATGTAGTGGAGTTGCAATGGACAAAAAGTTAGCGATAAACTTTCTCCAGTATTGGGCTGCTCCCAAAAAACTGCTTACCTTTGTCACATTGCTGGGTCTGGACCATTCCAAAATTACTTTAACTTTTGATGGATCAATTTTTAACTCACCACCACCAACAATATGACCTAAGTAAATAAGCGAAGTTTTACCAAATTCACATTTGGACAACTTCAAAAACAACT
>ML778498.1:193515-212016 GCA_009831015.1 Picea engelmannii
TAAAATTTTGGCGATTTTTAAGGTAAAATAATTTTATCCTATAGAATTTGGGTGAATCATTTTTAAAATAGCGAATCTCGTTTTTGGAAAAACCATGGAAAATTAGCCCATGAGCGAAATTTAGCCCCTAAAATCATCCATGATTCCAAATGAAAAGTTCTCCTTGGTATATATAGGAGACTATGAGGTACAATTACAACTAATGGACCCAAGCCAACATAAATAAAATAACAATACTAATGTAATATGCCCCACTTAAGGGGTAATGTGCCACAATTTAGGGCTTAACATGCCCCTACCCTTCAGACAAGTGTTGTCCTCAATGCTTGAGTATTTCTATATGCTTTTGTATAAATGACTCATCTTCCCACGTGGAATCTTCACCAGGTAGTTTCTTCCACTTAATGAGAAACTCTGAAATTGATCTATTCATTAGCTAGCGAATTCTTGTGCCAGTGATAGGTTCAGTATCCAATGTGATTTTTCCTTCCTCGTCAAGTTTTAGAAATATAGTTTGAACTGGGATCTTTTCACCTATAACCTTCTTTAAGCATGAAACATGGAAAACTGGGTGTACTCACGAATATTTAGGCAACTCCAATTTGTATGCCATAGTACCAATATTTTACAACACCTTATAAGGGCCATATTACTTCAGTTATAATTTATTATCCTTCTTAGATTTCTCTAGGAACATCTATTTGTATGGTTTTAGTCTTAAAAATACCCAATCCCCTACTTCAAAACTTCTTTCATTACGATGTTGATATGCTTTTTGTTTCATGCGATTATGTGCCATGGTTAGGTTGTCTTTTAAGAGTTTGAGAACTTGTTGTTGATGATCGATGTGATCTTCCACTTCTTGAACCTTACATTTTTCTTTTAGATAAGAAGTGATGGATGGTGGGTGATATCCATAAAGATCCATAAATGGTTTCATTTTTGTTGCAATATGAAAGGAATTTTTGTACCACCATTCTGCCAAGGGTAGCCACTTGAACCATTGTGTTTTTTTATCATAGAAAAAGCAAGGAAGGTATCCTTCTATAAATTTGTTCACTATCTCAGTTTGTTCATCGGATTGTGGATGATAAGATGAGCTATGAGCCAATTGAGTACCCAAACAAGAAAATAATTCTATCCAAAAATTTCTAGTAAATATGGGATCTTGTTATAACCCTAAATTGCACCTTACATGCATACTGGGCATCAGGACATCTTACTTGCTATTTTTTCCAAGCCATCATTGAAAGCTCTTCTTAAAAACCAATATTTTTGAAGATGTACATGCCCTGCACCACTACTGCCCACGTACACACACTAGCTGCACCACTACAAATTGTGTGCATACGCTAGCTACACCATTACATCCCGTGTATACCCACAAAATGTTGAAAAAAATAAAAGTTGCAAGGGGATACAGGATTTTGCGTAGTTTTCTAACCAATTGACTGCTCATAGCCCATCACCCAACCGAATAACTATATTTTTGGCATATAAAATAAGGTGTTGGGGTCCCATTTCTACAAGAAGCATGAGAGAAAATAAACTCTTCCCATTTCATAATCCCCCCTTTCCCCAAGAATTTGCAGCCACATTGTGAGTTTTGAGCCAGAATTCCCTATTCTAGCCTTTTTCCTCCATTTGCAAGCCTATCCCATTTCCCTAGAAAGAATTGAAGAGGACAAAAGATACGTGGAAGCAGTTGGAGCTTGGTGAAGGGGAGCCCAGGACCGGGTTTGAGGAGCAGTTGTCGATCTCATTTTGTAAGTGAATTTGTGAGATTAATATAAAGAAGTACTTTTTCCGTCCCGCCATATGATGTGTTCAATCTTTATGTTTGATTTACATTTTATTATGACATCTAACCCACTAATTCATATATAGAATGCATGTTCGTAGTTTCTTGTTTGTATTTTGGTGAATGCAGGTTGGCCATGGGAAGGGATTTGCATTCGAGGAACAACCGAACGCAAAGGGATTGACACCGGACGCGGAGTTTAAGGTAAGACTACCGAATCCCTATACTTTGTACTTTATGCGTGAATGTGGGGTACTGTCGGGATAGTTATTAAAAGTAGGAGACTTTAGATGGTTAGCTCTGCTTGCACTTTAGAACCCTAGTGTAGTCCGTAGGGGGGTTTTCCCACTATAGAAGATCTTTGTCACTTACAATAATATTTGGTCTTCCATGTAGCTTTTGAATTGTCTCCATGAATGCGGTAGCAACTGTATTGGCTTTAAAAGGATGAGAGAGTGAATAAAAGTGTGCGTACTTGGTAATTTTGTCAACAATCACCATGATGACACTCTTTCTTTCAGACTTTAATAACCCAATGATGAAATCCATGTAAACCTCCTCCCAACAGTGACTTGGAATGGCTAATGGTTGTAAAAGACACAGGGTCTTAATTGTTCCACCTTATTTTTTTGGAAAACCAAAAATTCTACCAAAAACCTTTGAACATCATTTTTAAGTCCATCCCCAAAAAATTCCCTCTTGACCGTGTGATAGGTTTTCAAAAGTATTGAGTGCCCACCTACTGGAGAGGTGTACAATTCCAAAATTACCTTTTTTATTATTTAGGAGTTCTTACATAAATATAAGCGATCTTTGTACCATAGTGAATCATTTTTCCATGTAAATGTACTAGATGCACTGGAATCCTGCTGCAATCTTTGAATGAGAGTCCACACTTCTTATTCATTCTTCCATTCATCCCTTTCTTATGTTATCCAATCAGATTGGATGATAGAGATAGCACAGAGAAATGCCTCAACATCTTCATCCTTTCTTGAGAGTGCATTTTCCAAAACATTTTCTTCCCTTTTTTGTAGATGATTTCAATGACATAACCCAACATATTGGCCACTCATTTTTGTTTCTCTTCTGAACATAGTCTTTGTTCCAAGAAGTATTTAAGACCGTCATGACTTGTTTTTACCTTGAAGTTCCTACCTATTAGGTAAGGGCACCATTTCTTCTATGAATGTAGTATTCCCATCATTTCCTTCTCATAAATGGGTTTGTGTAAGTACTTTCCCTTGAGTGTCCAACTTTCAAAAGCAAGGGGCCTTCCTTATTGCATTAGAACAATACCAATGTCATTTCCCGAGGCATCACATTCTACAATAAAGGTTTTTGTGAAGTCTGGTGTGGTCAAGATAGGAGCTTTGCACATTGCCTCTTTAAGTTGTTCAAAATCTTGAGTTGCCTCTGGATTCCATGAAAATGCATCCTTCTTAGTTAATGCAATTAAAGGTTCTACTATTATTCCATAGTTCTGAACTAACTTGTGGTAGTAACCCGTCAAATGAAAAAATCCTCTAATATTCTTCAATGTTTTGGGAATTGGCCAATCCATCATGCCTTTAATCTTGTTAGGGTCTACCTTGACACCTTCATGAGATACAATATGACCTAAATACTCTACCTCCTTCACCCCAAAGAAACATTTGGATGGTTTGAAATATAGGTGTTTCTCCTTTATTAGATGTAACACCCTATTAACATGTCGAATATGATCTTCCCAAGACTTTCTATATATTAGTATATCATCAAAAAATACTAACACAAATTTTTGAAGGAAGGGATTGAAAATGGAATTCATCAACCCTTGGAATGTGGAAGGTGCATTCGTAAGCCAAAAGGCATGACCAAAAATTCATAATGGCCTTCATGAGTTTTCAATGTTGTTTTTGGGATATCTACTTCCTTCATTCTAATATGATGGTACCCTGAATGGAGATCCAACTTTGTGAAGTAGATTGCTCCATGTAGTTCATCTAACAATTCATCAATGAAAAGAATGGGAAACTTATCTTTAATGGTGATTATTAAACCCTAATTAGTGGCATATTACCCCTTAATTGGGGCATACTACATAGTATTGTTATTTTATTTATGTCAGCTTGGGTCCATTAGTTGTAATTGTACCCCCTAGTCTCCTATATATACCAAGGAGACCTTTTTCATTTGGAATCATCTTGTATTTGTGAAATCATATGATGTATAAGGAGGTTTCCACCTAAAAGAGGCTTATTATCTGAATTTATCTCTTTTTCAAGGTGTTGAGTACTTATTATGAGGTTTTTATGCTATTTTGACTTTTGGTATCAGAGCTAGACAATCCTCGGGATTGACTTATTCAAAACAAGTCTTCTTGGAATTTTCACTAAAAATATTTTTTTGGAGCCTTTTGGGATCTATAATTTCTATGGTGTAGAGGAGACATATAGATATAAATTCAGTCCAAATTTCAGATCTTGGTTAGTTACATGTTTGGAGATACATTATGTGCAAGTTAGGGGTTGTGACTAGTCCTGAAACTAGTCCGAAACATGTCTTATTGGAATTTTTGCTCCCAATTTTTTAACACTTGGTTTTAAGTTCTAAATTTTGTTTGGTATGAATATGGAATAGGGAATTATATTTTTTACAAATTTCAACCCTTGATTCATTGTACTCGGAAAGTTATTCTCTAAGGAATTTAGGGTTTTTGGATGGTCCAGATTTGAGTCTAAAACTAGTTTTCTTGGGAAAAATGTTATATCTGAAGCTACAGACATCCAAATGGAGTGAGACCTATTCCATTGGTTATGGTATGGGCCTAAGTTTTACTGGTACAAATTTCAATTTCTAAATTGAATATAGTGGCACGTGGAAGTCCGTACAAGTTTTCTCTCTTGAAAGGGAAAACAATCGATACATCTTGGGAAAGTTATCATAAAATTCTCTTGGAGAACCCAATATTGGTATAAGCGGTGGGGTTGGAAAAAAGACACATCAGGATACCTAAGGCAAAATTTTTAGACTTAGAAGGGCTGAACTTGCAGAGCTACAATAGAGGAAAGGTCAACTAGTAGAACAGTTTCCAAATCAAGTTTTAAAGGTGCATTTTGTTTTTTGGAAATTTGCATATCTTTTGACTAGAAGATCCAATTGGGGTGATTCAAAAAGTGGAAAAAAGTGGGATAAAAGGATTATCACATCAATTTGATAGAATCATAGGGTTTTTTTAGGTACATAAATATTTCGACGTCTTTAAATGTAGGCGCTGTTGTTACTTGCCAACACTAAAACCCGAGGACTGTGTGGTTCTTCCACATACCTAGAGTATATCAAAATACCCCTTTCAAACAATTGTGCATTAGACATAACTACTATGGATTTGACCTCCCACATACCTGGAGTATATCGAGAGAGACCCAAGATTTCTAAGACCAACTGATTAAACCATTTGGTCATCTTATTTCTATAGTACACTGAGAACAACACTTGGGGAGAACACTCTCTAGCACCTGGGTAGTTGGATAGCACGACTAAGGGCATGGTAAAGGCCCTTTAGTTAGTTCCCTGAGATATTGGGCCAAGTAATATTTTTGTACCCTGCATGTATATCAGAGAGATATAGCACCTTACACTCCCTTATCTATGAGGACCTATGACTAAGCCAATTAGGAATTCCTACCTTGCAGTGACACTTGGAAAACATGCGACCAAATAATCCCTTAGACAGTCCTACTTGGACTCTTGATGAAGGTGAAGAAATGTGAAAGGACATAGATGATTTACAAAAGAAGGAAGTAACAAAAGATGATATACAAAGGATGATGGATTCAATTGAAGCTAAGATGGAAGTTCTGATGGAAACTAAGATGGATGGCTTAAAAGAGGAGATCATGGAAGGGTTGAAAAATTTGCTAATAGAGAGGTCACCTGGAAGTGACAATGTATCCCATGAAATTCACGATGAGGACACAAGGAGGATGAATCAAGATTGGAGAAACTCCATCTTTGGGTTGAACACTGACCACTTTTCTAAGATTGATATGAGTAAGTTTGATGGAAAGGATCCAATCACATGGATACTCTAGATGGAGTAGTTCTTTGATCTACATGATGTGCCTCACACAAAAAAGGTACGAATTGCATTCGTATATTTAGAACCTAATCATTTTGTGTGGTATTGATGGATTTGTTCTCGGAAATCACTTTTCACTTGGAAAATTTTCACGGAAGAAATGATAGCACACTATGAGGATACAAGGAGAAATACCTTCTTCAACCAATTGATAAATCTCAAGCAAAAGGGTTCAATTTCGGTGCACATTGAGAACTTCCAAAGATTGAATATAAAGGAAATGAATATTCCATATGAGAACCTTATTTATGCCTTCATAGGAACTATTAGGGTTCACTAATGCAAATAAAGTCAAATTCTAGTCAAATATGTTTATTGAATTTTAAAGTCATGACTTATTCTTGAAAATACCAATACATGACTTAATCTAAGTGTGTATATATATATTGGTCATTCTCGTTAACTGTAACCTCATGGTATCTGATTCAAATGATTCCAAAGTTACACATTGCATTTAGAGGAGCTAAGGGATCATGTTTCAATGGTCATATCAGTTGAGTCAGTTGAGTCATCAAAGGAGTGATCAATCAAGTGTCTTTTAAAGTGGTCCCCATCATTTGAAGGTCAAGAGTCATGTCAATTTGTTATTAAAGAAAGGTAAAGGTGCGTCATGACATGTACTATAGCCTTGCCAACTTTTAATATGCTATTGTACTATTCTGCGACTTGGACAAGTAGTCTTCCTCTAGCAATACAAAATTTATTGTAAGAGTTCCTAGATTTTTGCAGCAAACACTTGTCATGATTATTTTGATCTCACCATATAATCATCAGATTTGGATCACATTTTTGCATGTAAGTGATAATTACACATGCATTAGATAATAAAAAAACCATATCCTTCATTCCAAAGAACCCTAAGCTATCAAAAATCCCTGAAGTTTTTTTCGCTGCAAAAATGGTGTCTAGATCTTCACACCGTGAAATTGTCTAGTTCGTTGCGCAACTATCTGGCTCACTGCGAAAGTATGTTACACTACGAAACCCCTATTTTATAGTAAGTTATGAATTCAAACTTTTTTTTCAAGCTTGATTCTTTGATGTGCTTCGATGTGCGATGACCATTAGACATTGTGACACCTCCTGCTCTGCTACTACATGCATTTTTTAGGGAAAAACCATAATTTTCATAGCAAACCCTAATGCTACAAAACCCTTGTTTCATGAGATGTGGACCTAGATTATAGGTCGAGGGATTCTCCTTGTTAAATTAATATTTTCCTTTATCATCCATAAATCAATTGTGTGTCAGTTTCCTTTGCAGTAAAGAATCCACTTGCTATCAAACCATAAGCACTATTCAAAACCTAGCTACTGTAGGGGTTAAACTATTGTTCTCTTGTTCAAAGGAACAATTTCATTTCATTACATGATGGAAGCAACAACATCAGTGGAAAAGAAGAAATACAACAAGGGTGGAGAAATTTGCAAGTTCAAACCTCGAGGAACGAATTTGCTAAATTCAGACCCAATGAGTAGGGATTATTTCCAGCAGGTTGGGTGTTTAGAATTTTGTGAAAAGCTGCAAGGATACAACATAGAGGTGGAAAAGAAATTTTCCCTAAACTTTGAGGGCAACAAAACCAGAATCGGTCATTTCAAATTCTCGATGTCAGAGTAGACAATTGTTGTTGCAACAGAGATGCCCACACAAGGAGATAGGTGGTTCAAAGGTATGGCACTTTATTTCACCTTCTGCAATGAGTAATTTAAAACTGAGCATCAATATGAAGACCTAACAGTTGGAGTTCTAAGGAAACACTTGCTTGAACCATTTGATAATATTTTGAGGGTCATTCAAAGGTACTTTACCTGTGATGGATGGATCAATAAGGTTTAGAAGTATCATATTAGACTACTGATGCATTTTACAGGAAAAAAAACCCTCAACTTTCCTTATTGTCTATACAGGAGCCTTGGAAAAATGTCAGATAGGGTACAGAACAAAACCAAGTAGATTTCGGTCAGCATGTTTCATTTATCATTTATCAAACTTTTGGTGTTAGAAGAACTCAAGAACATTAATACATAGTGGGAGTCATTTCTAGTTTCAATAGGTCTACCTTTATAAATTACCACTCCACAAGCCAAGAAAAGTCCATCTTCATCAGTTGCAAACAAAATTTCAACAGACCTTGAGAGTTCTAAAGGGAGATAGGGAAAAATACCAATTGAAAAAAACACATAAATTGAGGTAGCTGCTCCTAAAGCTTCTGAAAGAAAAAATAAAGATAAACATATTTTCTTCACCCTTGAGGTAGCTGAGAAAATCACAGAGATACCGTCCAACCAAGGCAGCAAAAGGAAGAGAAGGGTAGTGGAGGAAAATCCTAAGAGGCATTTAACCAAGTTTATAGTCAAGAAAATATCCCTAGAAGAGAAAGACATCATTGTATCCCCTTTATAGCACGTGATTGCAGAGGATATTTAAAAACAATCTTCACCATGGAATGAGGGGACAATGCAGAGACTAAGAAAACAATTTAAAAAGGGACATAATACCATAGCATAGATGAGAGTTGAGGAAAGAAAAATGATTAAAAATATCTCTAAAAATTTTGGCCTATATGAGGAGGTCCTTGAAAACAAAAAGATAATGGTAAGGAGATCATTTCCTCTGCACAAGAAAATCAAACACCTCTATAAACATAAGACACTCCTGAAGGCAAAAAATAGATCATTGAAGCAAAAGTTACAACAAGAAGAAGAACAGGCTAAAAGGAACTTGGATGTATTATCCAAGGAAACAATTGAATGACTTATGAATGGTTAGAGGTCACAAAGTTAGATTCTCATCAATTTTGTCTCAATTTTGATTATACACATAGGTTCAAATCAACAAATCAAACCTTGATTTTGCAGCTAGAGAATATTTGAGGTTTGAATTTTTTTTATTATGTCAAGGCAAGTTTTAATATTCAATTTTGGTGTTTTCAGAGATTATCAGATTCTTCACTTCCTTACATACAAAAAGCAACAATCAAATGAATGATCATAGGCCTACATAGAGTTTCACAACCTGGGCTCACTGTGAAATTTGTTGTATCTTACAACATGCTACGGAACCTCCTAGAAGCTGCGAAACTGAACTTGTTTTTCCAAATCAGCATCCAATAAGAAATGATTCGACATTGCAGCTATCAACACATGTGAAATTTGACTCCATCATTCAAAGTATTAGTCATATGGTCTAGAAATTTTGAAGTTATAAATGATTATTTTGTAATTAATTCAATCAAAGTTTGTTCCTACCCTTTTGAAAACAATTAAAGTTAGTTCATGTTTTAATGTAACCAAGTCCATAGGGAAACAATTGAGCTCGAATCCCTGATCTCAGGGAGAGATATTTTATTTATATTTTTAAATTGTAAATGTGCAAGGGATTGGCCAAAGCGTAAGGGGAAAGATATTAAGCATCTATTGTAATTTTATGGATTTAATAGAATATCAGTGAAGATGTACATGGCTATTTCCTACTAGAGATTCTTTTGATGATGGTTTGAAATTTGTTCTCCTTCTTTTTGTATGCATTCTCTTGTTTTTATTTTCATTTCATCTATAACGTATAAGTGTTTAAATGAAATTTAATGTTTTGGAATTCATCTGGTTTTGATGCTCCAAATGACACAGTTAAACACTTCAATTTATTCATATGTTACAGTCATAATTCATCTAAAATGGTGCTCTGAGTGTGATAAGTTTTTTTTCTTTTATTACAACAGTATTTCAACCTAAAAGTCATCAGCTACCTCGCCTCTACTTCCTATATTTCTCCGTAACTAGTCACTGATATTTATTTGTATGTTTAATTTGACTCCATGCCCAATGGATTCCTTCTCAGCTCTATCACCACACTTATAAACCTTGTTTTTACTTACATATCTAGCCATTGTGCCCAATTTGACAGCCTGACATTCTTGACAGAGCTATAAAGAGAGATCCCTTTCTGAACTAAAAGGGCTATTTTTCAGCTCTAAAGTGGTTTTGAGGTTACCTTTGTGATTTTCCTCCTAAACCAAGGAAATTCACAGAGTGATAACATTTTGGCATTGTTGTCAGGGAATGAAAGTGGTATTTTACCTGGGAGAATGACAAAGGTTTATATTTGATTCCTGAGGGTAACAGAGGATCAGACACAACTCTATCTAAAATTTTACCCTGGTGACTCCATCATTAAGATTAGTTGCAGAAAGTGATATTATTGAACCATCCTAGATCCAAGGAAGATTTATACAAGATGTAATCTTGATCCAAATCCTATGCAAGAGGTGATAGATCTAGAGAAGATCCCATGTAAAAGTGAGAGAAAATCATCAACAATAGGTACCTCTGAATTTGATAGGTCTTTTTCTTTACCTAAATCCAGAGTGAAAAGTTTTCAAGATATTTCATTTGACATAAAATTTGAACAATCACTTTTTAGAACTAAATCATAGTCATATTTGGATCACATAGTTTTTTATAGAGGCAAATTTAAGCCTTTAATATCTTCATCTATTCCTTCAGTTGTTATTAGCCCCACTTCTTCCCCAAAAGTTGTTGTTATCTCTCCAAAGGCATCAACACCAGGTCAGGCCTCAATCCCAATTCAAAATCCCCCTAGATTCATGGATGTTAGGTTTTCCCCTTTTGTTCTCCCTGTCCAATTGCATGATTCACCTCAAAATTACTCTTAGAGAATAAAGTCATATGGTGCAGAGCAAGATCTTTTAGCTCAACAACACTTAGACAAATTTAATGAATTTATAGACCTCGAGGGGGTTGATTATGAGGATGTAAAAATGAGGTTGTTTGCACAGAGTTTTTCAGATGAGGTTGGAAAATGGTTCAAATCTCTTCTATTAGCTAGTATCCCTAATTTTGAAAATTTTGAAACAACTTTTCTTGGGAGGTGGGGAGATAAGAAGAATCATCTACCATTGTTGACACAATATAATAATTTGAAAATACTTCCCACTGAGACAGTTTAGGAGTTTTCTTCCATATTCATGAAATTTTATAAATCAATTCCAACTCAAGTAAAACCCCCTCTAGGAGCTTCTCAATTGCATTATGCAGATGCATTTTAAAGTAATTTTGCACTACTATTGAGAGAAAGAAGATCTACTACCCTGACAGACATGATGAATGATGTGATAGAAGTGGAAGTAGACTTGGATGCATCAGGAAAGATTACAAATAAAGTGGAATCTTAAAAGAAAAAGGCCAAAGAAGAAGCACAATCTTCATCTTCTCAGTCATCAGATGAAAAACTAGATCTAATGGTAAAGGCTATGGAAAAATTGGTGGAAAAGTTGTCTTTGGATAACAAACTTTCCACCAGAGAACAACCTAAGCCCCAAATAAAAAATCCAAATTTAAGGAGACCTATATCTCCTCAAATAAGATAGAGAGATCAAAGGAATCAAGCTGATCAACAAATTAGACCTCCTTTCCAAAATAACTATGTTGCAGAAGATTTTGAAGAATCACCTGAAGATCACATTCATTGTTTTGATTTGGATGATCCAGAAGTTTATCTAACTAAATAAGAACATGATAAATATATTAGAGAACATGAGGTGTTTATGCAAGAGAAGAATGATATGTTGTTAATGAAAAAAGAAGATTACGGAAATGAATATCAAAATGCCATCATGGAGTTTTAGAAGTAGTATAACCTTAGAAACAAGAAAGTGGAAACAAACCCTCCAAAAGGGCCTCAAGTTGATGTGCCTTATTCAAGTCAGCAGAAAAACGATATTCCCAAAAAGGATGTACTAGAGAAGGAAAAGTAGAAAGAAGACACCCTAAAGAAAGTTCCAGAAACAAATAAGGATCTAATCATTAAAGTGATAGAAAAAACACAACCCTCTTTCAGTTTTTAAAGTGAGATGGAAAAGATTAAAATTTATATACATTTTAATGAGTTGATCAGAAATTTTGAATATAGATGTCAAATTTTCGAAATGTTAAAAATGGAACAAGCATCTGATACTCTAAATGTGCAATATGATCACCCTATAATTTTGTTTGGCCCCCGAGTGGAAGAAATTGGTGATGAAGGTGATGTACCTCCATTTTATATTCGTCTTAATATTCATGATATTACTCTACACAATGCTATGTTGGATTTAGGGGAATCCCACAATCTGATGCCAAAAATGATCATGGAGGAACTAGGTTTGGATATTACAAGACCTTACAAAGATCTATTTTCTTTTGATTCAAGAAAGGTGAAGTTTTTGGGATTAATTAAGGACCTTTTTGTTTCTCTATCTCAAATTCCATTAAATAACATGGTCATGGATGTAGTAGTTGTTGACATCCCTCCTAAGTTTGGGATGATGTTGTCAAGGTCATGGTTAGAAAAACTAAAGGGCACTTTACAGATGCATATGTCTTATGAAACAGTTCTAGTCTTTGGATAGGAAAGAAGGATATACAAAGAAGTTTTGTTGAAATACATGGTGAGTATCAAAGACAAACCTAATAATCATCCCATCTATTCAGTTGATACTAATATTGGCTCTGAAATTTTTTATAATGATTTTTGTTTTGAGGAATATGATCAAAGTGATCCCAAACATCAACAAGAAGAACATATTTTAGATCAAAAGAATAATGAAGAGGATGGGTTGTGGAACATGGACTTTGATGGAGTTGTTAGCACAGAGGGAGCGGGTGTAGGTGTTTGGATTATTCCTCCAAAGGGTGCTTCAAATATTTGTTCCTTTAAGTTGGTATTTCACTGTACAAATAATGTGGCTATGTATGAGGCATTGATTTTGGGTCTAAGCACTTTTAAAGGTTTGGGGGAAAACGAATAGTTGTACATGGAGATTCTAAACTAGTAATAAATCAAATTAAAGGTTTTTATTAGACCAAGAACCCTAGGATGCGGGAATACATAAATGCAGTCTTGGATATGTTGGAAAACTTCACAGAATATGACATTTCACTAATACCGAGAGGGAAAAATATGATTGCATATGATTTAGCTACTTCAACCAGCGTTTTCAAAATTCCCATACATCCAAACAAGAAGTATGAGGTTAAATTCAGACATAGGTCAGATGTACCTGATAATGTCAAGTACTGGAAAGTGTTTTAGGATGATCAACATGTTAACAAGTTTCTCCAACTATCAAAAGAATTTGAAAATACCCATATTGATGAGGAAAATATTTTTTATCATAGTACAAAAGAAGGTATGTCAAATTTAGATGATTATTTAAATCAAATTGTTGGTAAGGATATTGTTCAGCTAAAAAATAATGTCATTCCTAAGGGTGTAGTTCCACTAGATTTTTTATTTTATAATAGTGATGTGGAAAAGAATCCTAAAGTTACTGAAAATAAAAGTGAGGTGGAAGACTGCAATATTGGGACAAAAGATGAGCCAAAGTTCATTAAAATATCAAAATATTTGACTCTAGAAAATAAGGAGAGTTATGTACACTTAATGAAGGAGTTTCCATATGTATTTTCTTGGCGTTATGAAAATTTGAAGGCATATGAAACAAACATAATTCAACATACCGTTCCACTGAAAGAAGGATAGAAACCTTTCAAACAAAAACTAAGGACGATTAATCCATTATTGCTTCCCTTGATTGAAAAAGAAGTAAGAAAATTGTTTGAAACTAAGATCATTGTTTCTTTGAGTTTTTCTAAGTCGTTGGCTAACCTTGTTCCTGTTAGAAAGAAAAATTGTAAAATCAGATTGTGTGTGGACTTTAGGAACTTGAATAGAGTCTCTCCCTCAAAGACAATTATCCCCTGTCGAAGATGGACTATATTTTGCGGAAAGTTGTTGGATCACAGAGAATGTCAATACTGGATCATTTTTCAAGATACAATCAGATTATGGTGCATCCAAATGATCAGGAGAAGACAACTTTCACCACACCATGGGGAACATTTATGTATGCCAAGATTCCCTTTGGGATAATGAAAGAAGTAGCAACGTTTCATAGGGCTATGGATATATCCTTTGTAGAGGAAAATGATAGGTTTGTTGTTATATACTTGGATGATATTACTATTCTTTCTAGATCTGATTATGATCATTTGAAGCATTTGAAACAGTTTTTCCAAAAATGTAGAAATTTTGGTATTTCTCTAAACCCTAAAAAAGTCAAATTTTGGGATAGAAGAGGGTGAGCTGTTGGGTCATGTCATTTCAAAAGAGGGAATCAAGATAGATCCTAGTAGGGTGGTTGCAATCTTGAAAATTTATATCCCTAGGATAAAAAAAGAGGTGCAATATTTTCTTGGAAGGGTGAATTTTTTTAGAAGGTTTATTCCTAACCTTGCAGAAATTATAAAGTTCATTACCATCATGTTGAGGAAAGGAAGTGAGATGAAATTAACACCAGAGGAAATAAAATCCTTTGAGGATATAAAATTAGAATTGACTAAGGCAGCAGTTTTATCTAGTCTATACTATTCAAAGGACTTCATCATATGTTCTTTTTCTTTAGATCACACCATTGCAGAGGTCCTATTGCAGAAAAATGAACATAATTTGGAGCATCCCATAGATTACTACAACAAAACTTTAAGGGATTCTCCATTGAAGTACAACATCATGGAGAAGCAATCCTATGCGTTGATGAAGGCTTTGAAATAAATTTGAGTTTATGTTCTACATTCTCATATTGTTTCTTTTGTTCCTACTAATGGTGTGAAAGATATTTTGACTCAGCCAAATCCTTAAGGAAAAAGAGGAAAATGGATAGCAATTTTGTTGGAATATGATATGGAGATAAAGCCTACAAAGATGATAAAAGGTAAAGGACTTGCCAAGATGATGACTCAGTCTAACTATGATGTGTTGGGGATGGGTTTTATTGCAGAGATGTCAGAGAATTCAAATGAAGAATCAACACCACAAGTATCTTAGAATTTTCTTCCATCTCCTTGGTATACTGATATCATATATGTTTTACAAAATCCACAAGATCCTCCTGAATTAAGCAAAACTAAAGCTAGATTTGTGAAGTTAAAAGAAACCAAATTTTGCATACTTGATGGTTTTTTGAATTG
This sequence comes from Picea engelmannii, assembly GCA_009831015.1. Lineage (NCBI taxonomy): Eukaryota > Viridiplantae > Streptophyta > Pinopsida > Pinales > Pinaceae > Picea > Picea engelmannii. The sequence continues at coordinate 208,470 of ML778498.1, forward strand.
AAAAGATCTAGGTGGTATTTTTTTGCATTATTTATTACAGGATGATATGAGTAAAACTATCAATGAATTTCATACAGGTGACTATGGACGAAACCATTATTGGAAAGCCATGGTGCACAAGATACTCAGAGCAAGATTTTATTGGCCCACCATTTTCTCTGATGTGTATAAGGAGGTCACAAGTTGTCATGAATGTCATATTTTTTAGGGGAAAATAAAGTTGTTTCCCTTAACTTTGAAACCAATTTCATTTGAGGCACCATTTCGACAATGGGGTCTTGATTTCATAGGTGATGTAATACCCCTTGGTCAAACCCCGATTGTAAATGTAAATACAACTATACTTAGGATGGTGAGTCGAGATGAAAAAAGAACAAGTATATCTATGGTATAAATGTAAATGTATTCACATGCAAAGATTAATGAAAAACACATCAATGCGTAAAGACCAACCATGTAAAAGAGTATGGGGGACTAAACTCCACTAGTTAGGGAAAGGGGGATAAAAGTTAAGGATAAGGGGCTAAGCTAGGGAGCTTAAGCTAAAAAGGAATATTATATTAATATTCCTTAAAATATAAAATATGGATAATCATTTTATCCTATGTTCTAAGGACGTGGACAAGTGGGCTAAAGTAGCTCTCAACCTAAAAAGTGTCAAGCTAGGCACATGCATACAAAGCATTTGGACTTAGTGCATTTTGGGGGGGATTTCCATCATTTTCTCCATTGCTAGACTCATAAATTTCAGCTATCCACCATACCTGTCTATCACCAGTAGTGTACTTGTACCTTACCAAACCAGTACTATACGTGTACCTATTCCTAACCTAGCTAACTCAAGAGTTGGATTGAAGATGTAGGTTTTCATGCCCATGGGATATTGAAGAGGCGGGTTGTTAGGCTCGTGAGAAATTCTCTCTAGGTGAGAAAATTGATGGGAATTTTTTTCCTTAAGGTGACAAACTGTAGCTACAAGGCTCTAAGAGTTCTTGTTTGGGCAGTTATTGAATCCCTGGAAAGGAAATGGGGGAGCCGAAGCATTGTTGAGCAGAGAAGGGGAACATTTCTTGGGGTGGGACATGCATTGGGGAATGAGGGACTGTAGGCTGTCAGTTTGATTTGGCACTTGTGAGAGAGTTTTTTTTTCGTGATGTCTGAGATACATCATCCTAGTTAAGAATTCCTTTACCTGGGTGGAGTTTAGTCCCATCTCAGGGGTGACCCACTGTTGAGAGTTTTGAGCAGCGTGGTCTAAGGCTGGGAGGAGCATGGAAGCTATGCACGCAGTCGGTGGCATTTTTTTATCAAAGATAAGTGTCCATTGTGTGTTAAATTACATGTTGCATTACTATTTATGCATTTATTTTTATGGGTTTTTCCTATTTCCATTACTATTATGTATAAACCTATGTAATTTCATAGTATTTGTATGCATTAAATTCATATATAGTTTGAAAATTATTTCACATGGAATAACCCAACAGTGGGATGGTTAGGGATGCTATGATCAGAATCTGGACCAGGGGTCTAAAAAATGCTCAATTTTCAAAGTGCTCGGAATGCGATGAAAACGGTGCCATTGCGTCCGTCTCGTTCTCCTGATTCCGGCGGTATATTTACTTTCGCAAACGGAGTCCGTATGGAGAAGTTATCGCCTTCTGTTCGCCGAGCCAAACAGAGAAAAATTTGACGCTGACTGGGCAGGCCGTACTACCACGTGGCAGGGCCGTACCTTTTGCTGACATGGCATATTGGTGATGTGGCGCATTGGTATTGGATGACGGTTTCCCAATGTAATGTTGACACGTGTCTCAATAGCAGCGAATATGGGTTGAACATGTGGCCCAACCCATTGGCGCCACGTGTCACTCTCCGGTTGGTTGTTATGGTTGGTTGCATTTGTGTAAAAGGTATTGGGAGTCCGCGGGGTTTGACCCCGGGACCTCCCCCCATTGCAAAGGCTTAACAAACATCCGCTAGCCAACTGTCCGCTATATGTCACTTGTTATGGTTGCGAGCAACATTATATTCAAAATCGTTTTTGGGTTGAGTTCGGGCCGCGACCGGGCCGGGGCTTAGCCCCAGCCCTTGGTCGCGTGCCGCCTTTCACATGACCATATATTTATGCCATTGCGCGGGGTGTATTTTATTTGGAGCCTGTGGTTACATCACAATACCCATACGACCTTGTCTCGTATCACATTTGGCGCGCGGGGTGTTAAACTTTGAAACGGGTATATGAATATATATATATAACTATTATATATATAATGTGCGGTGGTTTAAAATGTTAACACAAGAATTTATGTGTGTTATATGCGCGGGTTTTTGTATTGTAAACGTAGCCCCCGCCCCCGGTCATACGATTTGCACCACATATGACCTTTCACCATTTAAAAGCGCGTGGATTTGGTTTACAAACGGTTGGCGCGTTTTTTGGGGGCGGAGTCCGCCAATATTGATGCCTTTTCTATTATTAGCCAAAACTAACTCCAACTAAGCCATTTTTGGTGGAGCCTTTGGGGAAAAAGAGAGGGGAGTTAGTTTTTGCCATAACTCTGGCTACAGGAATCCATTCTGGACGTTTTTTGGGTCGATTTTGGGTCTCTTCGACCTTCTGGAGCCATTGGAGCAGGTTTCAGAGCCCTTGGAGGTCATTTGCAGGTGTTTTTGCTTCAGGGAAGCTTTCAGGGCCACTAGGGCCATTTCAGTGCTGGAGCTGTTTGGAGGCTATGCTCAGCCATTTTTGGTGATTCAAAAGGCATGTTCAGCTAATTCCTATATTACGAGTCTGTATTTACAGTCAGTTCTGTCCTTTGAGACTTTCTTATTCTTGTATTAGCATTTTGGAGCATTTTAATACAAGAGGACAAGCCCATTTTGGGAGGCTTGGTCCAGCAGATGTAGCCTGAAGTGGGTGAACTTCTTTATCATTTTGGGTGTTATGATTTGCTGTGTTATTTGCTGCTGTTACATGGCTGTGTACTAATTTATCACACATATTCAAACATGTAAAAGAACCTTTATTCACACATATACATTGCAAAGAAGAACCAATAACTTAAACACATAAACCCTCTTGCACCTTTAAACACATGAAGCAAGATCCTATTGAGAGTTATTTAACTTCTAAGTGTTTACTTATTATTTCTTTAGGCAGAGCCTGTAAAGGGCCAGGTAGCCTCTGGAACTCATCCTCTTAATTGAGGTGACATGTCCGGTAAATGCTCCTACAGTCTATCTCTGTATAAGAAATAGTAAGTTCTCACATTTTCAGAGGTCACATTTGAGTGTATAACTCACATTTTGGATTATGGAAAATAGATACCTTGCACCCTTAAACAAGTACATTCCATTTTCAGATCAGATGGTATCAGAGCACTAGGTTTGCTTGAATGACCTCACTATCTTGATTGTGTAGCTTGAAAGGTGTCTTAAGTAGTGTTGAAGATTGACTGCTTTATTATTCTGCAAAGTACTTGTTGTTTGAGTTTGTAGAAGTTTGGGGATAGCCACTGAATAGCTAAGTCTTGGAGAAGACAAA
>ML778498.1:227326-245032 GCA_009831015.1 Picea engelmannii
CTCTCCACAGGTCTCCTTCTTTTTCCGGAGGACTAGACCCTGATCTTGATCTTATTGCACCACAAAACCTTGGTAGAACACGGTCTGAAACCTTTGCGTCTAAGCTCGTTTTTGACCCAACTGTGTTGCAACCCCGAACCCCCGAAGTCTTGTCTCCTATGACTAAGCTACAAATCAATACCTCAGCACCACCCAGTCCTTCATCACCCTCGTCTTCAGTCACTACCTCTCCTACCACCCAGGCCGTCGTTCCACCTCCTCCCCCCCTCATGCCAGCTCCTTATGCTCCTTTAGTGCTGGCCCAAAAAGAGTTCTGGCTCTGAAGAAAGTCCACACTCGATCTCATCCAGACCCAGGACCCTCAATAGCGGTAGATAATCCCGAGCAGTTGTTGAGACGAAAGACCTTAGCTACCTGTTCAGCGAGTCATTCTCCTCTCCACAGGTCTCCTTCTTTTTCCGGAGGACTAGACCCTGATCTTGATCTTATTGCACCACAAAACCTTGGTAGAACACGGTCTGAAACCTTTGCGTCTAAGCTCGTTTTTGACCCAACTGTGTTGCAACCCCGAACCCCCAAAGTCTTGTCTCCTATGACTAAGATACAAATCAATACCTCAGCACCACCCAGTCCTTCATCACCCTCGTCTTCAGTCACTACCTCTCCTACCACCCAGGCCGTCGTTCCACCTCCTCCCCCCCTCATGGCAGCTCCTTATGCTCCTTTAGTGCTGGCCGCACCACTGCATGCCATGCCCCAATACTACCAGACTAGACTTCCACAGTTTGATGCAACTGGACCTTTAAATGCACAACAACATGTGGAAAAAATTAACGACTACTTGGATTTGCAAGAGGTTGATGAAGTCGACGTTCAAATGAGACCTTTTGCCCAGAGTCTGACAGGAGACGTCAAGAAATGGTTCAAAGCTTTACCTGCCGCGTCAATCCCTGACCTTGTCACGTTCCAAAGAATTTTTCTTGACAGATGGGGGGTAAATAAAAAACCTCTTCAAATACTGTCAGAATACGAGAACATAAAAAGAAATCAAGGTGAATCGGTCCAAGACTATTGCACCCATTTTAATAACTTGTCTAATGCAATCCTGACTGAAATCAAATGTCCCCCGGGTTTGGCATTAATTAAATTCCCTGATGGATTCGACGCTGACATGTCTTACCAATTAAGAGAAAGAGATGTTTCCACCCTTGAAGACATGCAAAGAAGCGCTATTAGTGTGGAGGCTAATTTGTTGGCGAAACAGGCCCGTCAAAGGTCAGAAAGAAGGGTCACTATCAGAGAAGAAACTTCCACGTCGACCACCGATTCCAAGCTGGATTCTGTAGCCTGAACGGTGGAATTAATGATGGAAAAAATAAATTTATCCGACAGAAACCCCCCAAGGGACAATGCACCTGCTCCCCAGATTCAGAATCCCAATTTTAGAAGAAACCCTCCTCAAATCAGGCAAAGAGATCAAAGAGAGAAGAGAGGCCCTGATCAGTCGATCAGACCTCCCCTGCAAGAAAACTATGCTGATGAAGGGGGGGAAGTAATTGAGGAATTGAAAGACACTCACATTAATCTCATGGGAATTCATGATAATGAGGCCATTTTCCTTACTCAAGAAGAGCAGGAACTTTTTCTGCTAAATCAGACAAAGGTGAAGGAGGAGACTGAGGATGCAGGACAACAGGCCTTTGAAAATGTTGCTTTGGAGGTGCACCGTCAATACAATCTGCGAAGTAAGAAGGCAGAAGGAAATTCTTCAAAAAAGACGACCGAAACGCAGAAAGTAGCTGAGACCGAAAAACTCCTGAGAAGACCACTGTTGGAAAGTCTTCTGAGAAAGGTAAAACTGATACTCCGGTGAAGAAAAACATCACCATACTGAAAAGACCAGCTCAGCCTGAAATCTCACCTGTTACCCCACCCAGTACTTCTGAGCGGAAGAACATGGTGGACCAACTAGAATCAATGAGTTAGACCAGAACTCCGGCGCCATTTAGCCTGGAGGCAGAACTGGCCAAAATTAAAATTCCTATCCCACTTACAGAGTTGATATGTAGAGGCGGTTATCGTTCACAGGTATTAAAGACATTAGACATTGAACCTGACATAGGCACCAAGGCCTTGACTATTGGGTCAGTGACTCACTCAGACACTGTGAACCTTGCTGATGATCATCCTGAACTCCTTTTCGGACCTGAAGTGGATGGTCGAGACGATACCGGTGATGTAGCTCCCTTTTATATCAGTTTGAACATACATGATTTGATATTTCATAATGCCATGTTGGATTTAGGGGCCTCACATAATCTAATGCCTAAAGCAGTAATGGAAAAACTAGGATTGGAGGTTACTAGGCCTTACAAAGATTTACACTCGTTTGACTCTAGCAAAGTCAAATGTATTGGTCTAATTAAGGATCTCTGCATCACCCTGGTTCAGATCCCTTCAAAAAGCATGGTAATGGATGTGGTAGTTGCAGACATCCCACCAAAGTATGGTATGTTGTTGTCCCGGTCGTGGGGAGCTAAGCTAAAAGGAACCTTGCAACTGGATATGTCTTATGCCACTATCCCAGTGTTAAGACAACAGAGGAGGTTATACAGAGAAACACTGATGAAGTATATGGTCAGCAGTCAAGAAAAAACTCACAATTTCCCCCTTTACTCTGCTCATTCCGATTTAGATTCATTCATTTTGTACAATGATGGTGATACTGAAGAGCCAGATATTCAGCTGACGAAAGATGTAGCTGGTCCATGTGAAAGTCCAGAAAGTGGTGATGCAAAAAAGATGGAAAATGAAATAACTAAAGATTTCCCCGCCGATTTCTGGAGTATGGATTTTGACGAAGCTGTGAGTAAAGAAGGAGCAGGAGCTGGAGTCTGGTTGCATAATCATCGAAAAAGGTATTCAGAAAATCACTCTTATAAGTTAACTTTCCACTGCACTAACAACGTTGCTGAGTATGAATCTTTAATGCTAGGTCTGAAACTATTGAAAAAGGTTGGTGCTAAGCAAATAATGGTAAGGGGTGATTCTGAATTAATTATTAAAAAAATTAAAGGTGAATATGCTGCTAAACATCCACGCCTGAGAGCCTACAGGAATGTTGTTCTTGATGCTTTGAGGTGTTTTAACGAGGTTGACTTGCAGGTAATGCCGAGAGGACAGAATATTCTGGCCAATGGATTAGCTACGTCAGCTACTTCCTGCAAAATTCCTTTCCGTCAAACTCGCCCATACACTGTTGAAGTGAAATGCAGGCCGACAATGCCCGATAATATCAGGTACTGGCAAGTGTTTGGAAATGACGATCAGATAGAGGATTTTCTACAATGCAAGAACGATTTTGAATGTACAAACATAGATGTAGAAAATGAAAACGAACATGTAAATAATTTTGAGTTTGAAACAGATAGTGTTAATACTGTAAATACAGTAGATACAGAGGATACAGTAGATTCAGGAGAGTTAGGAGATGACGAACTGGATGCCGAAGTTTTGCAATTGAAAAGCAATATTTTACCTAGGGGGCTTGTCCCTTTAGAAGACCTGTTTGACAATGATGATGTAGCTAAGAAACCAAAAATAGAAGCTCATGGGAAAGAGGTAGAAGACTGCAATATAGGAACGAACGAGAAGCCTAAGATGATCAAACTGTCCAAATCTTTATCCCTAGAACAAAAGCGAAAGTACATTGAACTATTCAAAGAATATTCAGACGTTTTTGCCTGGAGCTATGAAGATTTGAAAGCCTATGACACTAGCATCATACAACACAAGATTCCCATAAAGGAAGACCATAAACCGTTTAGGCAGAAACTTAGGAGGATAAATCCCAAGTTGCTTCCATTGATAGAAAAAGAGATTAAGAAAATGTATGATGCCAAGATCATAGTCCCGCTACATTTCTCTAAGTGGGTCTCTAACTTAGTCCCTACACGAAAGAAAACAGGGGAAATCAGACTCTGTATAGATTTCTGAAACTTGAACAAAACATCCTTGAAGGAAAATTACCCCTTGCCTAAAATGGACCACCTCCTGCAAAGAGTGGTCGGGTCCAGTCGGATTTCTCTGTTAGATGGTTTCTCAGGTTACAACCAGGTCCTAGTTCACCCAGACGATCAGGAAAAGACCGCTTTCACCACCCCATGGGGCACTTTCATGTATGTGAAGATGCATTTTGGTCTGATGAACGCAGAAGCCACCTTCCAGAGGGCAATGGACATTGCCTTCGTAGAGGAGTCAAGAAATTTTATTGTCGTTTATCTAGACGACGTGACTGTGTTTTCCCAATCCGATGATGAACAACTGCGGCATCTCAGACGAGTTTTTGAAAAGTGTAGAAGGTTCGGGATTTCATTAAATCCCAAGAAGTGTTTGTTTGGGTTAGAAGAGGGTAAACTGTTGGGACACATCATCTCTAAGGAGGGAATCAGGATTGACCCCAGCAGAATTGAGGCCATATTAAAGTTAGAACACCCAAGGAATCTAAAAGAACTACAATCTTTTATAGGGAAAATCAACTTTCTTCGAAGATTCATTCCTAATTTGGCCGAACTCCTTCGAAACATCACAAACATGCTCAAAAAGGACGCCAAAATAAAATGGGATCCCGAGTCCAGACAGTCCCTCGAACAGGTCAAACGAGCACTCACAGAAGCCCCAGTTTTGATTAGTCCTGATTTCACTAGAGATTTCTATCTCTTTTCTTTCACCTCTGAACATACAATAGCAGCTGTATTACTGCAGAAGAACAATGAAGGGTATGAACAACCCATCGCTTTCTTCAGCAAAGCTTTAAGAGATGCGGCCCTGAACTATAATATTATGGAGAAATAGGATTTTTCTTTGGTAAAAGCTATAAAGGACTTCAGGGTTTATATTCTCCATTCACATGTCATAGCATATGTTCCAAACGCAGTAGTGAAAGATATTTTGACACAAGACAACCCTGATGGGAGAAGGGGAAAGTGGATTGCAGTTATTCTAGAATATGACATTGAAATTAAGCCCACAAAATTGATCAAGGGCCAAGGCCTTGCCAAATTGATGGCTGAATCTAACTTTCGGGCTCTTGACATTAATTTTCTAGATGTGGCAGATGAACAGGGTGAGATGGTGACTCCAAACGTTAAAGAGGTTTTTCTAAACTCTCCATGGTATGCAGACCTTATTTTTGTTTTACAAAATTTACAAGCTCCCCCTGGTTTAACTAAAACTAAAGCTAGATTTTTAAAGTTGAAAGCTTTGAAATTCTGTATTCTAGAAGGAAATTTGTATTGGAAAGACCCAGCAGGTATTCTTTTAAATTGTTTACTAAATGATGAAGCTGATAAAGTTTTGCAGGATTTTCATGCAGGTGAATGTGGTGGCCATTTAAACTGGAAAGTCAGTGCCAACAAAATACTTAGAGTTGGATTTTACTGGCCCACCTTGTTTGCAGATGTACATCAGAAAGTAACAGCATGTCACCAGTGTCAACTGTTTGAGGGTAAAAGTAAACTCCTTCCTCTGCCCCTTAAACCAATTTTAGTTGAGGCTCCTTTCCAGCAATGGGGGCTCGACTTCATTGGAGAAATACACCCTCCGTCTTCAGGCCAACATAGGTGGATTCTTACTGCCACTGATTATTTTACCAAATGGATCGATACTGTACCAAGCAGGCAAGCCACTGACTCTGTAATTATCAAATTTCTTGAAAATAATATTTTATCCCATTTTGGTTGCCCTAGAAAGATCATTACTGACAATGCAACTGCCTTTCGGTCGAAGAAACTCATTGACTTCTGCAGTCGTTACCACATTGGCTTGGGGCATTCCATAGCCTACTACCCTCAGGGGAATGGGTTGGCAGAATCCTCAAACAAGACTCTGGTGAATATCATCAAGAAAACATTGCAAGAGAATAAAAAATCATGGCATGATAAGCTGGTATTTGCTTTATGGGCAGATAGATTGACCACCAAGAGATCAATTGGTATGTCTCCATACCAGCTGGTTTATGGTACTGAGGTTGTTTTCCCAACTTCTTTGGGAGTTCCTGTCATGAAGTTACTTCAAGAAATGCAAGCTGAGCCAAATGAATCACAGAGACGAATCAATCAAATGATTCACTTGCAATAGACCAGAGAAGATGTTTTCAACAAAACACAGGTCATCCAAGAGAACATCAAGAAGATATTTGACAAACGAACCAAAGAGGATAATTTTGAACTGGGAGACCTAGTGTTGAGATGGGATGCTAGGAACGAGGACAAGGGAAAGCATGGGAAATTTGATTATCTATGGACAGGGCCCTACATGATCCAATCTTTCAGAGGACACAATGCCTTTTTGCTAAACAATGCCAATGGGTTAGACCTGCCAAGAGCACCTGTGAATGGCAGAATGCTGAAACATTATATCCCTCCTCAGTAAGAGATTTGAATAACTCACTCTCCATTGTACATACCGGATTTAATTGTCAGTCTTTACTTGCATTTTCTGAAGTGAGGAACATTGGTCAGTTGGTTGAAGCCCGAAGAGAAGGCCCTAAGCTGCTGGTCACTATTTTTCAAAATTTTTCCTAAGAATAAGACCAACTAAGGCTACTAGACAGATAGGCTCGGAATGATAGGAAACTGGATTCTTGGCACTTAACAGAGCAAGTACCATCCCCAGGTGGAGCCGCTATTATCACCCCATAAATTATGGAAATCAACTTATGACTTGGATGTTATTGATTTTATCTGTACCTAGTGTTCCTATTGGAAATTGATTTTTCATTTTGCAAAAAGAAAAGAAAAAGAGAAAAGAAAAAGAAAAAGAAAAAGAGAAAAGAAAAAGAGGGTAAAAAAAAGAATTGAAACAAAAAGCCCCATGCAATAATAGTGACTTAGTCATACCTTTCAAGCATGACTAAGTCCTTTTGAATTTTCAATGTTGATATGTTAGTGAATACATATGATCAGACCATCTAATCCTAGTCAGATATCCCCTAGGTTAGAATTAGTGAATACATCTGATCACACCATCTAATCCTGGTCAGATAGCCCTTAGGAAAAATAATACCTTAACCCAACAGTTTAATCTGGGTTATTCGTCTTGTGAAAGTAGGTTAGAATGTAGATTAACTGCTTGGCCTGCCTTGCCCAAATAAAACCAGATTGATAAAAATGTTACCCTATGACTCCAATGCCTAAGTGTAGTTGAAATGATGTCCCCTTGGTGGTGTATATGAGAAAAATCGAAGAAAAACCCATAAAATACACCTATCCTAAGTTTTTTCCCCAATATATGTCACCCCGCTCCTGCTTTATGCCTCGCACATCTTTCAATGGTCCAGATCAAGATAATTAAATCAACGGCTCTCATAGCATTCTGGACCCCCCGCCCGTTCTGCCTTTAATGGAAAAGGGGGGGGTCTGAAATCGGTGATAATATTCGCGTAGATCTGGACGGTTCGGAACGGTGCACGCAAATCCATGGCTCACGTTGAATTCCGGACCCCCCCCTCCGTTCTGCCTTTAACGGAGGGGGGGGGTCTGGAATTGATAATAACACAGGCGCACATCTTGACGGCTCTAAACCGGGCGCTCAAATCAATGGTTCCCGTTGAATTCCGAACCCCCCCCTCCATTCTACCTTTAAAGGAGGGGGGGGGGGTCCAGAATTAGCATTAAGGAGTGCGCTGAGATCTGCGGTCAGGAAATCAGCGTGCAGATCAATGGACCACGACGGATTCCGGACCCCCCTTGGTGTTCTACTTTTAATCAAAGGGGGGGGGGTCCGGAATGAATATTCCTTACGACGGGCCCCTTGTTACATATGGCATGGTTCTACTGGTCCAGAGGTCACATCCCCCACCCGCTGCCTGACATCCCACCGCCCCTGGACGTCATCCTCCACTAAATCCACTTGTCCCACTTGCTTCCAGGTCTGAGTCCCATCCCATAACTGCTGTCAGTCCCGGCTGTCAGGCCTTTACCCTTTCCACTCATGACCAGCCCCCTTCGGTGACTTTTACCTCCAATTACCTGCCTCCACGTCACTCCTCCATATGCTTTGGCCACCATCATCAGCCACTTCATCCCTAGTGGCCCGTTGTCCATTAATAACAGGATAACGTACCCGTTGTCACACTGACCATTTTTCGGCGTCCGACCGACCCATTTTTGAATAAAACAACCGTTTCCCTTTGTATTCGTTATTCATCCATCGCAACAGAAATATTCTATTCCTCCATTGCTCCCACATCATTTTCACCTACAGTCAGTCGACCCAACTAACGCATTGTTTATTGCAGGTACAGTTGCCGAAATGGTGTCTAAGACAAAGCAAGCTGAAGAGGAAGAGAATCTGTTCGTTCCTCCTCCGGTTGACCTGGATAAAATTCCCTTGGTCGAAAAAGATCACTTGATAGCCGATACTATATGTAGTTTCGACTTCTCTGATCTCCAATCGTGGCTCCAGGAGGTTTTCCTGGACCAGAGCGACGAAGTTGGACTCTGGGAGTCCAATTTTCCACTGTATCTCTTCCCCCAAATTCATAACTTCCCTGATTTTGCCCTCCAATGCCAGGCTCACTACATCCTCGACCAGAAAGCCATCCTTTCTTCATCCGAAGACGTTCTTTTCTTCATCACCCCTGAAGATATCGACCAGATGTTACAAATTACCCGAGCGGAATCTGCGTCCCCCTTTAATTTAGAAATCCTCACCGAGCTATACCAGAAAATGATATTCCCACAGAGAGCTCAGATTTTCCAGCTTTTTCTTCCCACTTCCGCTCCAATCCCGTCCACCAATCCCCCCTATCCTTCTTCCATGTTTTCCACCAGAGGAAATCAAATTATTTCTTCTCTGTGTGCCCTGCTTGGGTACTATTCTGATCAATGGGTAGATGAGCCCATCCTGGGTTTTCTATCCATCTTCTCAAACGACGAACAACCAACCACACATTTTGACTACAGCACCTTCTTGGCCAATAAAATCCATGAGCAGTTCGTAAATTTCACCACAGAAGGCATGTTTAGGTACTCATCCATTCTGTCTTACATGTTCATATATTTCCAAGCCGACAGGTTCAATTTCTCCATGCAGAAGATGGACGCCGATGGGAAGCCCCAACCAGTCACAGTGTGGACTTCTCTCCTGAAATACAATTCTGTCGAATACGATTTCACAACGTTCATTGACCAGTTTTACCACCCTGTGATGGGTATGTTGCGTGGCATGCCTGAGCCACGAATAAATGATGAAGTCCAGAGAATCTTGCATCTCTTGGACAACGTTCAGACAGGAGACTGGTATTTATGCCAGAATCAAACAGAAATCAGAGTCTTTGGATGCGAATTGGCACCTTATAAACTGCCTCGATATGTACTGGTAAGGATTTTTGCATTAGAATATATAAGGCAGATTATGAATTCTGATGATATTCATTTTGTTTCCATTAAGAAAAAGCAACAATTGAGGATCAAGGGACAAATTGGTCCTTTCATCTGCAATAACTGAGGTGCAGGGGAAGAAGCAGATCGAATTTTGAAGGAGATGAAATTCTCTATGAGTTTCATCTGGCACTATGATCCGCACGGGATCATTTCAGATATGAGGGTGAAAAACAAAAATGCCCCGTATGCACACGAGCCCAAGCCAGAGATAGAGAAATTTGGGAATCGGACAGTATGGCTGCCTGACACTTTGCTGGACTTGGAACAGTAGGTGCCCTCGATAAGTGCGCCACCCGCTACCACACCTCAGGTCCTCAAGGAGAAGAGACCCCGACAGGAGTTATCTCCTCCGGTAACAGAGGTGTCATCAGAGGAATTCCAAATTCAATCCAAGAAGCCGAAGACAGTCTCAACACCCGACACAACAGTAGAAGCTACCACAGTGACTACCACAGTGACCACCACTGGGGCCAAACAATTCACTTCATCTTTCGGCTCTAGTCAACATAAGGAAGTAACAAAAGCATTAAAATCCACAGATTCTCCCTTGGATACTCCTCCAAGCAAGACTGGGCCCAAGTTGGGCATCTTTGAAAAATATGATTTGATCAAGAAGAAGAACCAGACGCTCACCAGCAGCACTTATGCACAATTCCAGAAGCAGTCATCCACAACCCAGCACAGACTTCTTTCGGCATTTGATACAGAAAAGGGTAGGATGCATATGGCATTCCTCCAAGCACAAGTGCCTGATCCCAAGGTGATATCTGATTACAGGAGGGCCACGTTTGAGTTTCAAGCAAAGGATGTGCATCCGTAAGATCAGATGGATCTGCACAAGCAAACGGGGGAGATGATTTTCCACACTTTGGCCCACGCTTCAACTTCTGCATCAAAGTTTCGGATAGCTTTGAACAATGCTCAGACCCAACTTAAGTTAGAAAAAATATCTTCTTTCGCAAAAGACAACAGGATAAAGATGTTGGAGGAGCTAGTCCTCAAGATCAGTTACGACCCGGCGAACTTCAAGGCTGCCGAAGAGATGATTAAAAAGAAGAATGCTAACATCGCCTCATTGAGAAAACAGCTAAATCTCCCTCCAACAGAGGACCCACAGGCAAAGGAAATAGCTGAAAAGGAAGGGGAAAAGGATGAGATGCTGAAATTACTCCTGGAGCAAAATGCTCAATTAAAGGAGATGGAGGCAGAGATGGAGAGACTTCTCAAGGAGAAAGAGCAGGCAAAGACAATGGAAGGCATTCCATTGAGTGCTATCCCAATTTCAGGATTGAGCGCAACGACAGTGACAGTCATTCCATCTGCAACAACAGTACCCCTACTAGAAGGAGCAACAGACCTAGCCAAGTCTATGGAGAGAATGAACCTGCAAGAATCAGAGATCAGCAGACTTAAGAAAGAAGTGGATAATCTCCAAGAGGTAAAGACTTCTTTCCAGACAAGTCTGTCCAAAGAGAAACAGGTGAATGAGCAAATCAAGAAGGAGTTACAGCAGCTCCAGAAACAGACAATGGCAGGAAAAAATTTGGCTGAGGTCAAAGAGATCGTGTGGCCTGATATTTCCAAGTCCATAAATGAAATCTGGCCAATGGTTCAAATCATGTTTGAACAAAATGAGTTGCTTGAGAGGAGAAAACAAGCTATGGAGAAAATAAGAATAGAGCTGGGAGACATGCCAACCCAAGCTAATGAAATCATAAGGTTCCTGAATTCCAAGACCCGGGAGGAACTCGAAGAATTGAAAATTGAGGACATGACAGAGACTATATTGGAGGTGAAAAGAGTTCTAACCAAAAGAGGTCTCATGCTTTAGCTTGAGGAAAAGATCCAAGTCATGGATCAAGGAGTGCAGAAGTTTTTCCACAAGATAGATGCTCTGCAAAGGAAGGGCCTGCCTGGTATGAAGGTCATTAATGACAAGTTAATGACTCTCCCTGATTATAGGAAAAGGTTGACTAAAGTGTCTAAGGACAGTTTTAAGTTTGCAGGTATATAGGGAAGCATCACAGGAAAAGCATTCATGGATGCCTTGCAGTTGGATATCAGTATCTATCACGAAATTAAGCACATTTTCATCATCAAGCCTACATTTGCCAAATACACAGACATGGATGAAGTGTATCGAATATTGCTTAAAGTCACAGTGCCAGGTCATGTCAGATGGGAAGAACTATGTGATCTGCTAGATTAGTAGATGAGCTATCACGTCCAGTCACCTGTCATGTCAGAAGAGGTTGCGATGGCACCTTGCCAACGGCCTACCCCAGAATTTCAGCATACAGTTGTAATGAGTCATCAAAACTGTTTTTATTAGTTAAGTTAGTTAGTCTAAAGATAGTATGAGCACGTCCTGATCGGTTATGACAGGAGAATATGTACTTTGTATTACAAATACTTCATTTTCCGATGTATTGAGGGTTGTTGATTTGCATACCCTATTGCTATCAAACTGTATTATTTTTGATCTGCCATTAATAAAGAAGAGACGCTTTACAAGATTCTTGCGCATGTTCACTGGTGATGTGATTTTCTCAGTTAAATTTTTTCTTGCTCTGTAATCATCTTGTTTTTGATAACTAATCTTTATGAATAGCATAATGTTGCAGGATTTATCTAGGATACCCTGTTTCCGATTCTGAAGATTTTAATGTTCATCTTCTTATACCTTCAATTAAGAAATTCTTAACTGCTTGTTAGTTGAAGTTATTTTCCTTATCTTTGCTTCCATCCCTCATTTTAATTACTAAAAGATCCAGTGAGTGTGTTACCTCGCCCTGTGAATATTTTCTTTGGCATTTCTGGTTGTATCTCAGATTTGATTAAATACAGACCCCATAGCCCAATGGATGTGTAGTTTGTCTCAACCAACTTCAAAACCCTTTTACAACAAAACCTACAGTTCCGATACCTATCCTAATACCTTAAATTAAAAACAAAGTTAAATCTTATAGAGAGATCCATCTCTAAAGATGGAAGGGCTAGATCCCACTTTAAAGCGGTTGGTTAAGGTTACCTTTGTAAATTTCTTCTTTTTCAGCCTCTAGGAAATTTACCAAGTGCTAACACACTTCACAATCTATGTAGAATAATTTATTCTCACCACACTTATGTCCCTTATTATACTTGTTGTCACAATTAAAGCATAAACCTTTTTCTTTTCTTTCCTCCAATTGTTGAGATGTCAACCTTGTAGGTTGAGGTGTTTTAGAAGAAGGAGCATTGTTCTCTCTATAGATGTTAGGATTGGTCCTTCTAGTAGCCATAGCCATATTTTTACTTTCAACATTTATTTCCACCTTAAATGCATTCTCCAATGATTTGGGTTCCCAAAGGCGAACCTCATGTTGAATGTTATCCTTTAAAGTTTCTATGAATATGTCAATCAAGTGCTCATCTAGAATATCAATTACCTTTATATTCAATCTTTGGAAGTTCTCAATGTGCTCGGTAACTAAACCCTTTTGCTTGAGATTTATCAATTGGCTAAAGAAGGTATTGTTCCTTGTATCCTCATAGTGTGCTATCATTTCTTCCATGAAAATTGTCCAAGTGACGAATGATTTGTGAGAAAAAAGCCATCGATACCATACAAATTGATTAGGTTCTATATATAAAGAAGAAATTTGTACCTTTTGTGTATGTGGCACATTATGGAGATCAAATAATTGCTCCATCTGAAGTATCCATGTGATTGGGTCCTTACCATCAAAATTCATCATATCAATCTTAGGAACGTGGTTAGTCTTCAAACCAAAGTTGGAATTTCTCCATTCTTGATTCACCTTCCTTGTGTCCTCATCATGAATTTCAAGGGATGCATTTTCACTTTCAGGTGTCTTCGCTGTTACAGAATTTTTCAATACTTCCATGATCTCCCCTTTTAAACCCTCCATCATCTCTTGTAGTTCATCTTTTGTTACTATATTCTTTTGTAAATCATTTATGTCCCTACGCATTTCTTCACCTTCATCAAGAGTCCATGTAGGATTGTTTGGAGGATTATTTGGTGTAGAAGTTCCCTTTTTGGGTGGCATGTTGGCCAAGTATCACTTTTGAACCTTGATTTTGAGGTGGTTTTGCTAGACAATATTTCTTCTGTTGTACCTCTCAAGTTTCGGCCCTTCTAGGTATGAAACTTTATTTTATGTAGTTCTCTGATATTTCTTCTCTATAATGCCATAGGTCTGATCAAAATTGGATGTGCCAAGTGGAATTTACGGTAACTTCCCCACAACTTGCCGATTTTTGGCCTTTCTAGGAGATCTCACTTGTATAGCGTTCTCTGCACAAAATAATTGATATCAAATTCTGAAACTCACACTTGAAATACTAAAAACTGTCCACGATCCAATGAAATAAGTCCCACTCAATTTGGATACTCTAGGAAGAAGTTATGATTTTTTTACCTGAAACACCGTCTTGAGACTAGTCAATAGGACTAGTCAGATACCCTATCTTACACAGGGTGTATCTATAGATTTAAAATGAACTAGAAGATGAACTTGTTACCACAGATACCTTACTAATTTTTATGAATATCCTCCATAGTTGAAGGTTTAAAATGTTACAAAAAATTGTTTATAGCAAAAATTCCGCAATGACTCAGTTTAGGATGATTCCAGAACCCTATCTTGTACAAGTTGTATATCCAAAAGTGTAATGCCTCAGGGGATGAATTTTGAACCCAACGTACCTTGATCCGTATACTAAATATCCTCCAAGCCGTTCCTTCTGAAACATTGTAGAAAAACAATTATAGAGAAAATTCCAAGGTGTCTCAGATGTAGCAGCGAAACCCCAAGACCTTGAGCTCTGATACCATATGTTAGGAACCAAATATCAATATAGCATAGAAAAACCTCAGAAAAAGTACTCAAGGCCTTGAAAAAGAGATAATTTCAGATAATAAGCCTGTTCGAGGGGGAAACCTCCTTTTACCCCACTTAAATGTTCAAGTACAAGATGATTCAAAATGAAAATGTCTCTTTGGTATATATAGGAGACTAGGAGGTATAATCACAACGAATGGCCTAAAGCCGACATAAATAAAATAACATTACTAATATAATATGCCCCAATTAAGGGGTGATGAGCCAATATTAGGGCTTAACACAATGTGGTGGGACCAATTTGTGCAGGTGAAATGCATTAATGAGAAAAATGTTACTTGGAAGGAATTCAAGAGGTATTTTCAAAAGAAATACTTGACTAAGAGATACTATGACAAGAAAATGAAGTAGTTATTTGAACTCAAGCTTGGGAGTATGACCATAGATGAATATGAAAGAAGGTTTTTAGAAATGCTAAAGTATGTTTCTTTCATCAAGGAAGAACAAGTTAAGATTCAAAGGTATTTGAGTGGGCTTCCATCATTCATTAGTGATAAGATACAATATGATGATCCCAAAACATTAGATGAGACCATAAGGCGAGATAAATGCCTTTATGACGAACATAATGGAAGGCCAAATTTACAAAAATCTTGGGATGACAAGAAAAAAAAAAAGATGGAACCGAGGAAGAAGTTGACTAAGTCACCATTCTTCAAAAATAATCCTCAAGGGCAGCTAGCTTCTAGAGAGCCGAGAATTATTGAGACAAGGGGGGAAATACCAAAGAAACCACCTATTCAATGTTGGGGTTCTGGGGTAGATGATATGTATAGATATTTTCCTCACAGAGGTGAATGCAGACTGTTCACAATGTACAACAAGTTGATACAATGGAGGACATGGGAAGAAATGTACCTAGTATCTATGCATCCCTGGACAACAAGCAAGTTGAGTTTCAGTCACATATGATTGAACCATTTCTGTTTTAATTTATTCAGAAGGTAGTCATCGTTATATAGATCCTAATATGGTGGAAAGATTGCATTTTCCAAGAAGCAATTTTGGAAAATCTTGGTTGGTGCAGCTGGCTGCTGAACCTAAAAGAAAAATTAATGAGATGGTTAAGGCATGTCCAATGGACATGAATGGATTGAGCACTAGGGAAGATTTGAACATATTACCTGTAGGTTTCTATGACTATATAATTGGTATGGATTGGTTGGACCAACACCATGCTATCCTAGATTGTTATAATAAGGCATTTACTTGCTGGGATGAGGAAGGGAACCTAAGGACAATACAGGGAAATCCTAGGGCAATATCTTTCAGAGAAATTTCAGCATTCCAGCTGAAGAAAAGTTACATAAAACGGTCTCAATTATTTGCAGTACATATGGAAGCGACACCTAAAGATAAGGTGTAAAATATTGAATATTATGCAGTCATAAAATATTTTGAAGATGTATTTTAAAAAATACCAGGTTTACCCCCTAAAAGAGATATTTATTTCTCCATCAATCTAATGCTTGGAGCATCCCTAGTATCCCAGACCCCTTACAGGATGAGTACACCAGAATTGAAGGAATTACAAATGCAACTTAAATAGCTTATGAAGAAGGGGTATATATGCCCAAGTGTGTCACCTTGGGTTTCCCCAATATTATTTGTGAAGAAAAAGGAGGGAACATTGAGACTTTACATTGACTTCAGGTAGTTGAACAAGGTAATTGTGAAGAATAAGTATCATTTTCCAAGGATTGATGGCCTCATTGATCAGTTTAAAGATGAAAAAATATTCTCCAATATTGGTCTCAGGTTAGGTTATCATCAAGTAAGAATTAAAGAAGAAGACATCAACAAGACTACTTTCAGAACAAGGTATGTGTTACACATTATTTTGGTCACCCCTGTGATCAACTGACAATATGTGCATGACTCATTTCTATGTTCCCTGAAGCTACTGAATGAGAATTTCTCCATGAGGAATTGAATCATCTTTCTTTTCTTAAAAACCATATCAAAGGAGATCGTCGCACCCTGGTAAATACTTTGGGTGCAACAATGCTTGATCATTGCATGCTGCACCAAAATTGGACTGCAACGTCATTGCATGATTCTTATTCATAGGGTGTGACGATGCTCAAACAAGAGAAAAAGATGAATTTCACGAAATTTCTAGAAGGGAATCTTCTAGAAGATGAGGTGGCCTCCGATCGGTTTGGATCTTACTAACTTCTCTGATTTAGTGGGATCATCCTAATTTCCTCATCCATCTGTCTTTCACCCTATATAAAGACGGATCTCTCATGGGAAAGGTTAGGCTTTCTTATGCATGAAGAATTCTGTTGAATATTATATTTGTGATAGCTTTTCTTTAGCTTTCCAAGTCAGGTTGTGAATGCTCTTCATCAAAAGCATTGGAGAAAAGGTGTGTGTGTTGAAGAAAAGGGCCATTGAATGCCCCATAAA
Organism: Picea engelmannii; assembly: GCA_009831015.1. Lineage (NCBI taxonomy): Eukaryota > Viridiplantae > Streptophyta > Pinopsida > Pinales > Pinaceae > Picea > Picea engelmannii. Next base: position 244,092 of record ML778498.1, read on the forward strand.
TTATGAAGTTGGAACCTATGATAACTAAAATACTTTGTAGAATGTGTGTGTTGAGACCAAGGAGCACATCGATTGGGAACCTGCAAAAAATCAAGCATATGCATAATAATATACCATTTTCTGAGGTAGGCATTCCCATACTCAGAGTACAAATGAATCTAAACATAAGTGTCAATTGATTCATGGCCACCAAACATACACTATGGATCCATGTCATCATGATTCAACATAGCCACGAGAAATACACTATGGATATATGCTCTAAAAACTCAAATTTGGACATAGCTACGAGACATACAAGGTGGATCTATGTGTCAGTATAGACTTATGAATACTCCATCACAACTTGGACCGATATGGTGAGATCTAAGGTATTCATTTCCATTGTCTGGAAGTATGAATATAGCCATGTGATTACAGGTGTCGAAGTCAAACATGGTAGAAACCACTTGATTATCGGTCATTAATGGATATCATTAACAAGTGTGAGGGAAATCACCAATGATGTAAATGACCCCCAAGGTACTCTAATAAAATCCAACGAATGTGAATTAATGAGATGAAATCGAACACTCGATGAAATATTCCAATTAGGGGTCAATGATGTGAACCCAATGTTTAAAATGAGGAGACCTGCCATTGAGGCATTTGTTATAACCCTAAAATGCTCTACACAGGTTTACCTGGCATCAGGCCAACTCATGCCTCTTCCTAGCCAAAGGCATGCTGAATAAAACCTTGAAAAACCACTTAAAACAAGAAACCCGCGCCCTAACCTAACACTAGGCACGGATAACTGCTTGCTGACCTTCTACTGCACGCGGGTATCCGCGGGCTAACCCACTACAGCCCGCGGGTACCTAACAAAGCAAAAAATCAGGAAAGTTTCCGCCGGGACACGAGGCTTTTTGTCAGTTAACTGGAACTCTTCGCCATGCATG